>JBAMJV010009988.1:0-60688 GCA_037951105.1 Echinarachnius parma | reverse complement strand
TTATTATTATGAGTTTTTGTTTGATTGGAAAATATTATGGAATGTCATATCCCATGAGGGCATTTAATACACTCTTTTGCATTTCTTCGTGTTTGATCAGGAAAAAAGCAAATTCATTTATACAGCAATCAATTATGTTTATAATACATGATGACATGGTGTACTCAGTTATGGGTGTACTATATATCCAATGCAATTTTGTTTTAATATTTGATGTTGTCACAATTATCGAAATTCGTCTTATATCGATAGAACACGTTAATTAGGACGCCGCAAATAAGAATACGATTATATGTATTTTTGTTTGAGTGTGTTTGTTTGTATTTGCATGTACTTATTCACGTTGTTTGGCGTACGTCAGATTATATATCGAGAAGACTTGCACGAAAAATAAATGGAATGTGCTAGTATTTCTAGCACAACTAGTAAAAACGCATACATATATGTCTACTCTGCCCTTTATACTATTCGCATATGAATACATTAAACATTTGTTGTAATTATGATTTTATAATTTATATGTGATATTGTTTATAGATGTGTTTTAAATTTCCACTTCCTCTTGCTGCCCCTCTTTTAGTATTGTATTTTCATCTCACGTTTATCTATAATGCACTTCATTCTGTATACATATTTTGCCATGTAACTGTTATTAATCCTAATAATATTACAGTAATATTATTTAAAGCTGTCAACCAGTGGAGGACAAATGTCTTTGTTTTCTTTATGTGGACAATACAATCTATCTATCTATCTATCTATCTATCTATCTATCTATATCTATCTATCTATCTATCTCTATCTATCTATCTATCTATCTATCTATCTATCTATCTATCTATCTATCTTTCTATCTATCTATCTATCTATCTATCTATCTATCTATCTATCTATCTCTATCTATCTCTATCTATCTCTCTATCTATCTATCTATCTATCTATCTATCTATCTATCTATCTATCTATCTATCTATCTATCTATCTATCTATCTATCTAATCTATCCATCTATCTAGTACACTATAGACAATACATGTATCTTATTATTTTGATAAATTACGTAAACGTGCAAGTAATACAGATGGTAACAAGTAGGCAAACATACAGTCTTGCACTTTAATTTGCGTATACGTTACCCACACTCACGTACACATGATGTTCGTTAGCATACTCAGATAAGGTCAGTATTCCACCGCAGGGTGAAATGATGCGTGGATAATTTATTTTGAGGGTAACGTTTATTCTAGGATGGGTGGCAAGTGATGAAGGCAGAGTAGCGTCCCTAGCGGCGCAGCTATTACATGTATAAGGGTGAGGGATAGGGGTAATGGTCCCCAACCACCCCTATGGGAATAATTACACCTTTTTGGAGCAGCACCTTAAGGATCTATAAATAAGGGACTACAAAGTGCCATTTCAACGTTTTGAACAGAATGTCAACGCTCATGACTGTGAACCCTTGCCCCTGACCCTGTCGTCTACGTCTGCACAGGCTGCAAAAGGTCATTGGTTGTGGTTTGGAGTTCGGGTAAGTGACGTACCTACGTTACAGGGGCAAATTTGAAAATCTGTCAGAAAATACAAAAAGTGTGCCCCCCCTCCCAATAATGTAAGTGCCCCCCCCCCAATTATTTTCGATCACGCTAACTGTTTCAAGATGCGTGTCCTTACGAAAATGACAAAAGAATATACTAAAAAAAAGCTGGAAATTAAAGACATGCGCAGGGCACGATCAACGCCTCCCAATTCTTTAGCGACCCCAAACACTATTCCCGAGCAGCTATGCCACTGCCCTCTGACTTCCCTGACTATCGCATCCACTTGACGGACCGTGACTCTAGGGCATGGTGGTTGGAAGGGGGTAGAGTGCATGGTTTTGATATAACAGGACACGTATGGAGAGAGCTTCATACGTGGCTGGCTATATCAAAACCATGCACTTGTCGGTAATTCATGTTTTTTAGAAATGGATATTATGTTTACATAGTGTAGGTATGTTAAAGAATTATATTTAGTAACATTGTACCAATCATTGTTGCCAAATGTTTCCGATGTTTGCACAAAAAAAAATGCAAAGTGCATCATAAGATAGCTTCTGATGAGGCCTTACATCTAAATTTTAAATCTACATTTTGATTTATGCCACCAAGTGCAGATTTTTAAAAATATTTTTCTTGTTTCACAAGTTTTGAATTATACAATTTATGTTGTGATTATAATCAAGTTATGTTATTAACATTGTGATGTTGCATTGTCAAATATTTGTATTTACATATTGTACTTTTGATGAAAAAAAAGTGAAAATGGATAACACAGAAAAACATTACATACGAGTTATTGCCTCAAATGCCTCTGTAATGGTAATCATGTGATGTATTGATAGCATTATTTTAATATGTTTCCTCATACAGTTGTAGTTGAAAATTATGATACACGGTAACATTAAAGAATTAGAACAACATCAATTATTTTTTCTGTGTAGGCAATGTCATGAATGTGTTGAATGCATGTGGCTTGTACACCCACGCCTGATAATCGGAACGTTGCCTTGCAATCGAGGTTCGAGACGTTCGCCTGTTCCATACACTATTAACTGTGTTCTTGCCATGAATAATACACTTAGGTTGGGGAAAGTGCTTCGGGTTATACGTAAATAATGTATACGATTTATCTGCAAAAAATGGAACTTTGGTGTAGTACTTATACTGACACATACCCACGCACGCACGAACATCTATATAAACATACACGCAACAATACACAACACACACACACACACACACACACCCACACACACACACACACACACACACACACACACACACACTTTTTTATATTTTTTTTAAATGATTTTTTATTTCTCCAAATTATTAACATAACATTTACAATTGAATAACATTTTTGAAAATACAAGTTTACATCTCAAGTGTACAAATCAAGTGTAATTCACAAAAATTAAACACAATGGAGATTTAACAAAAAATAAAAAGAAGTAAGACACGCTACTTCTCTCATCCCCCCTTCCCCACCCCCTACAAACTCACCCCTCCCCCACCCTACCCCGGAAATCTGCTCACATGATTTAAAAAAAAAATAATAATAATAATGCTTACAAAATAACATATTTAAATCAATACTTTTTAAATACTTTTTTTTTGTTTTTTTTTTTTACAAGCTCACGGGGGAAACATCACATATGAAGAGTTCATTCTTTCAATCTTATTCTAATTTAACCGTTTCCCATTTTTGTAAATGTAGTCCTAATTTTCCCATTTTAATTGCTATTCCGTTTTCCTGGGCCTTATAATCCAATAACAGTTTCTGTATTTTATCAATATTAGGTAGAACACCCTCTTTTCTAAATACAAATAAAATATATTTTACCATAAATATGATGGTATTGCAACATTTTATTCTATTTGAATTACCTGACAATCCAATAAATATATCCCGCCAATTTAAGTCCTTTATTTCATCTAACAAAAAACGTTGTATCAAAGCTTGCCATGTCAATTTTACATTTAAACAAAATAAAAATAAATGCGAATATGTTTCCCTTTCCCGTTTACAGTATGAACACAAGTTGTCTTCAACAAATCCAAATCTAAATAAATTATCTTTAGTGTAAATTGCCCCATGGAGTAACTTAAATTGAAACTCTCTCTGTTTCCCAATTATTAATGTTATTCTTGGTCTAAAAAAACATTCATACATTTCTTTAACTATAAAATTAAAATCATTTTGTCCATCTCTTATCTGTAAATCATATGTCTTTTGCAATTCTCTAATAAAATAATCATATATTTTTCTTGATGGTACATCCTTAAAACTTAATTTTGTATCCAAAAGATATAAATTAATATTATAATTTATTAAGTCTACCTCACAAAATTGTATCAAACCTAAATCAATTTTCCAATCCCTCGGAATCGCATGATATATACTCCGCAAAAAAAGAAACTAGACACTTGTATGAGACCAAATATTTCATATTCATTAAGGATAAAATATATGACATTGTATATCAAATTAAAGATAAAATGACCCTCTTCAATATTGGCATGAAATTCAGATGAAATCATTCATGCATGACTTGTCACGGTCAATTAACCACACCAAGGTCTGTTTTCAAAAATAGCAAAAATGGAACATCCACTCAACCATATAAATGTTGATAAGCATAATCTAAAACGCTATATTCATGACATGGCTTATTGTTTCATCACAAATTTGACTTTTCTATCTTCATCCCAATAAAAAGTATAAATGAAGACAAATTTTCAACGTAATAGGTTTTATTTTCATCCAAATGTAACAAAATGGGGAATTCCATGGCAAAGGCTTATTAGTCGAAACCACAGTTTGTGCTCTTATTTCAGCATGGAAATGGTATAAATTCTTCTCAAGAATTCTACCGTAGTCCAAAGATCTTCAAAAGCTGATGTCCCCCTTGGTCAAACAGTTGGGCAGTCTTTAACATGACATTTCCCTAGGTAACTATGGTTAAAATTGCAGGGTACACTTGAAACAGACAAGCTTCATGCCTCTAATACAGACCAGTATGATGATGCTCTCATAACCTGGCCCTGTTTTATTGACAAATTTGAATTTTCAGAGTTTGTTCATAGCTATAAGTTGAATAATGTCATAATTTACTTGCCCTGCACATCTTCTTTTGAGTGAAACGGTTATTATCATTTCAGTCGAATGGTGTGGTCCTCCATTGTTTTTGCTATTTTTGAAAACAGACCTTGCTATTGTTAATTGACCATGGCATTTCATGCATGAACGATTGCACTTTTAATTTATACCCTGCATGTAGAGGACTAAATTCCCTTCAATTTGATATATGATAATGTACACTTTATCATACATTAATATGAAATATTTCAACTTATACAAGTGTCCAGTTTCTTTTTTTGCGGAGTATATATCAATTATTGTAAGTAAATTGTCACCTCTCATACCAAGGTTCAAAAAGTATGCAACGGGTTTAACATGTCCATTATCCATAACATGGTTCAACATAACAATCCCTAGTTCAAATAATTCTTTATCAAATACCATCTTTTTTTTTTTTATACATATATTCCTATTATTAAAACTAATTGGATTCATACAAGCATTAAAATGCCTTAAATTATCAATCTCTTTCCAAGCTTTCAACATTTCCAAATAATAAGGTGGAATCTTGAACCTAAACTTCATCTTTTGCATTTCATAATCACATAAGAAAATTAGCCTTCCTCCTACTGAACTTAAGCAATAATCAAAAAATAACTTCCATCCCAAATTTCTTTCTCCATATAATAATCGTTTCACCCACATTATCCGCTGCGTTCTAACAAATATTTCAAAATTAATCATTTTTACTCCCCCATAATTATAATTTTGATACATACACACACACACACACACACACACACACACGCATATACACGTACAGACAACCATGTAAATACGCATTTGTACACTTCTACACACAAACAACTAATCCATAATTACATACAATTACATCATAAGCGCTTAGAGGCTCTTTTGCAATGTATGCTATACAAATATATGTATTAATATAATTTTATAAAAATGCATATTCCGCACTATATAAATTTACATTTAGCGTGTATTCAAGGCATGGATTAAGTTTATGATGCAATTAAAAACGATGTAATACGCACGAACAGTTTAACCTGAACAAGCAGCTCCCCACAAGTAAGACAAATGTACCGGCTGTGCTTTATTTAGCAGTACATTTATTGTTTTCTCTTGAAAGAAGATGAAATGCATATTATAGACTTTATAACGCATACTAGTTATCTGTAATTACTCATTATAGCTCATGACGAGAAAAGCACACGGACACTTCCACCTGGGGAGCATCGCTTTCCCTTCACATACCGGCTACCCAATGTTCCACTTCCGCCTGTCATCCGGAAGAGAGCTGGTGAGGTCAGCTATAGCGTCCGGGTCAGAGTTCAAAGGCCGAACAACAAAACACCACACAAGTTCAAGAGGCCGTTTTACATACAGCGCGATGTTGACCTGAGCACACTCGACCAAGTAATGGTAAGCCAGTCCTTGTTACGTGCATGTGTGTTTGTGAACTTTGTGTGCATAGGCGTACAAAGTGTGGCCTATCCGCCCCCCCCCCCCCCCCCTTTCAAAAAAGGTTTTGAAATGGCGATGTTCAGGCATAAACAACACAGATAAAAGTTGGGACCCGCCTCCCCCCCCCCCCCCCCCCCCCAAAGATGTTTGAAATGCGATGTTCAGACTTCAGGCACAAACAAACGGGTGCGGTTCGTTATTCCGAAGGTTCGTTATTCCGAACACGCAAATTTCCTATACCTGAGTGTTCGTTAATCCGAAAATGAAATAGGGTTCGTTAATCCGAACATTTGTTGCATTATTCCGAAGGTTCGTTATTCCGAAGGTTCGTTATTCCGAAGGTTCGCTATTCCTAAAATGAAATCGGGTTCGTTATTCCGAAGGTTCGTTATTCCGAAGGTTCGCTATTCCGAAAATGAAATCGGGTTCGTTAATCCGAACATTTGTTGCATTATTCCGAAGGTTCGTTATTCCGAAGGTTCGTTATTCCGAAGGTTCGCTATTCCTAAAATGAAATTGGGTTCGTTATTCCGAAGGTTCGTTATTCCGAAGGTCCGTTATTCCGAGGGTTCGTTATTCCGAAGGTTCGCTATTCCTAAAATGAAATCGGGTTCGTTAATCCGAAAATGAATTTGGGTTTGTTATAATGCTATAATTTCATATAAAGAGATAAAAAATGTTTGATTGGTCTGGCCAAGGGAGGGAAAGGGGGAGGGGTATGCTTAATGCAGGCTGTAAATTAAATAAACAAAACACAAACTGTAGTATTATAACAAGCCCGATTTAATTTTCGGAATAACGAACCCGATTTTATTTTCGGATCAACGAACCTTCGGAATAACGAACCTTCGGAATAACGGACTGTAACCCAAACAAACACCGCAGAACGGCGTCATTGTCGGGAAAACTCATTTCACATTCGAGCAATCTAATGTTATATATTCGGGCAATATCATGTTATATCCGGGCAAAATCATGTTATATCCGGGCAAAAACGTGCCCGTACTCTCATGTTTATATGTGTTTGTATCCGCATATACATTTGTGAATGTGACTATATGTTCAGGTTATGGCGAATGTACAAGATGTCGAGTATACTCGTCTTCTACTGCTCAAACGAGACATTGATTGTGATCTACTCGATCTGTGACTGTATGTTCAGGATATATGGTGAATGTACAAGATGCCCTGTATACTCGTCCTCTATACTGCTCAAACGAGACATTGATTGTGATCTACTCGATCTGTGATTGTATGTTCAGGATATGGCGAATGTACAAGATGCCTTGTATACTCGTCTTCTACTGTTCAAACGAGACATTGATTGTGATCTACTCGATCTGTGAATGTATGTTCAGGATATGGCGAATGTACAAGATGCCTAGTATACTCGTCTTCTATACTGCTCAAACGAGACATTGATTGTGATCTACTCGATCTGTGAATGTAACGTTCAGGATATGGCGAATGTACAAGATGCCTTGTATACTCGGCTTCTATACTGCTCAAACGAGACATTGATTGTGATCTACTCGATCTGTGAATGTATGATCAGGATATGGCGAATGTACAATATGCCTAGTATACTCATCTTCTATACTGCTCAAACGAGACATTGATTGTGATCTACTCGATCTGTTCACATCTTCATAAGATAATACATTCCCATGTACGACATCATTAACATATTCATATGTTTCAATTAACGACGAGTTGAGTCAGTTTTCCGTAAAAATAAGAAATGGTTTAAATTAACGTAGTAAAGTAAAGTGTGCCACTTTACTTTGGTTCTTTGTGTTCCGACTCATGTAGAATTAATCCAACGTGGTAACGTCTAATCATAGCTTAAATGTATAATGTTTGTTATTTTCTTAATCCAGGACGTGACAATTCCGCTAATCAGATATAATATGAAACACTTTATACTAGATCAACGCCATAATAATTTGTTTTCAATCAGATTGAACATTGGCGTCAAAAGTAAGCAACCGGTGACGCCATGTCAGAGTTGGTAGCATTTCGTTTTGATCTTGTGGCCTAGTCCTTAAGATCAAGTGGAAAACTCATAAATGCAGGTGAAAGCTCATCTTTCAAGTATTATAAATATACCAACTTGTATTTGAATAACTTAATTCTAAAATGAGCTAAATCAACTTTTTAGTTTATATTTTGGAGGTACATTTAATTGCATTCATTTCCCTAACTTTGTACACATGTTTATGGGAATATAAAATTTCATTATTCCATATTTTGTTTACGATTGCGCATTTTGTCTTTAACTTGAATGGGCAGCTTGCTTCGTAGCTTATCATTGCAACTTTGTTATTGACCCAATTTTGATAACAAGTGAAATAAGCGCTTCATTTGTCTCAATATACCCTTCTTGTCTACCATTCCACAGGAGCCCATGATTCGCGAGTGCAGTCAAACGCTTACCTCGTGTTGTTGTACGATAGGTCAGGTGGGTGTTACGGTGGCCATCGACAAGGGAGGCTACGCCATGGGCGAGCCCATCGTCCTGTCTGGGCACGTGATCGATGAGGATGATAGTACAGACGAATACGACATCCACACCACCCTCATACAGGTACGAACACCAACCATGACAAACTTTAAACAGCAAATAACTATACAAATCCACAATTGTATGTCTTCAATGTTGATTAATTGTTTAACTTTAATTCAAACTGATAATGATTATCAGTACAGACTTCTGTGATTTCTACGACGCGATTTATATTCAGGTACCAGTTAGATCTTCGTAAATCGAAATGTTAAGATATCAACGATGGTATTTGTATACAAGGGGAAAGTGGCGTATAGGTTAAGTTTAAAAACAGGGTCCAGAGTTCGAAATAAAATGTAATTTATACGTATATTTTGTTATATGGAAAAGTTGAAGGAAAAAACATCAGATACTTACCCCCGGTATTGTTTTTACATTTAGCAAGTATTTGGATGTGCATGCATTGCTTATCTCTACGTATACCGCACAGCAGAATGAGTACATGAGATTTCATGCAATCTCGTCAATTAGTACTCTCCATACAGGAGTATACAAATGGTTATCTGGTCGGGTCTTAATTAGCTTGATGCATCATCATGGTTTCCCGCGGTTAGTATGGTCCTGAGGAGTTAAAAATGTATGGCACATTATTGTGTCGTAAATTTCTCAAAGATTAAAGATTATAAATGACTTTGTAAAGAAATCAAACTATAGCTTTTTCACGAATAACTTGTGAAGCTTACCTTAATTAATCAAATCTTTTGTCATAACAGGCGACGACATTCAGATCCATGGAGAACACGCTGGTAACCCGAGACGCGGTGGTGACGTCAGTCATGTCAGGCCACGTGACCTGCGAACCCAACCGCCTGTCGACGCAGGCCATCTTCCTACCACGTGACCTCACACCGTGTGCCTTCGAGGGTTGCTCTAACATCAGCATGGACTATGAACTGGAGGTATATACATTGTGGACACTTTATCGTATTTTTTTCTCTTCATAACGTTGTTTCATTTCCAAATCGTCGTCGGCCAGGCAAGTCATATTCTGCCTTTAAATATTACATATTGTGTTATTTATTAGGGATGCCTCAATGTCAGCATCTAATAGGCGTTAAAGGGATAGTTGAGTTCTGGTAAGGAGAGTACAGTTTTAGTGAAACTGAATTTTAGTAACCAAAACCTGCATCATTACATTACAAACTAATAGTTATAACTAGAAAGGAACACAAAATTACAAATGACGTAGTAAAGATCATGTTATCATTAAAAAAGAGCCGTTAAAACGTAAGAGGGCGCTCTCTAAACATTCATCGGTTTCAACCATTTTGAATAAAATATTGTGCATGTGATGCTTTGTTGAAATAGTGATTAGATATAGAAATAACCAACAACTATTTAAATACCTATTTTGTAACTTTTTGAAAAGAGGAAGCATTTAAAAAAAAATTTAACGGCTGGTTCAAAATGTTCTAATAAACCCGGGGCCCCGGGTTTATTACAAATTGTTATATTTATGGATATTTCAGCCGTTTCTGAACCGATTTTGATCAAACAAAGATGATTTTATTGTTTAAATATTATGCTCTTTCAAATTTTACACTCAGTTTTTCATTACCTCACAAACCAATTAAGTAGTCTAGCGCCCTCTCTACCAAAACTCAACTTTCCCTTTAACTAGCGCTAAATGGCACATTTTAAATTATTTGTTTTTAACGTATAAATTGCACACATATAAACTCTTATATAAATCTCTTATATTTTGTCAGAATTTCATATAATTTAATTTTTGCAAGTAGTTTTGTCACACAAACTTACTACTACATTCACAAAGTAAATGTCCCTTTGTCTCAAATAGACCAAAGCGTACGTGGGTGGTAGCAAGCCGGTCGCTACCCTGATGTTCCCCATCATCATCGGCACAGTCCCCGCACGGAGGTCCCCTCATCGTCCGGCTGAACTTGGGAACGGCATCAGTAGCTTTCGACCACGCCCCATCGATATCGCCGAAGGCCAGTCAGCGTCATCCAATGGTGAGGAATCTTGTAATACTTTAACTTTTTGCGTAATAAATCATTAGCGTAGAGGGCACAACAAAAGAAGGAGAAAACTAAAGTAGTAGACCAAAATCGTGCTAAGTTGTGCAAAAGATTGTCAAACAATGAACATTTGTATTTGTATTCGCATATTTGTACTGGACAACTCCAGCGTCACGGACATTACAAACAGACATTATTTTCATGACTTTCCAATGCCACTACTAATTCATACCTCTACCTAATGTCTAACTTTTATTTTGATTACAAAGCAATAGCCTGGTTAAGTATGCAAACAAAGTTTAAGAACATTTATCAAATTCGTTACTGAGTAATTCTGCAAAATGTGCGCCGTCACGGACATTACATTTTTTGGACATGACTTTTTGCATCCATATACATCTTTGCAAAAGTCTGTGAGTTCTGAGACCTCACAAAGGTGATTTAGGTATTCAATTATAGACCAGGCAATGATGAATTGAATCCAAGTTGGATTTTGCGAAACGGGCCAGGTATATGTGATCTAGACAACAAACGTTGCGTCACGGACATTACATTTTCAGCGTCACGGACATTACAGTTTGTCCGGAGGATTTGATTAATTGAAAAATATACTTTAGAGCACTCAAAAGACTGAAATTTTAATTTAAAAAGTACTTTGATTATCAGTCATCAAATTTGGTGCCTTAAATAATAAAAATACCAGAAAATTTGGAAAATATAAGGATTTTCCTGAAATTTGCACAGGGTAGTCCCATGTGTGGAGTTTCATGTATGGTTTCCGTTTCTCCTATAAGGAGACACCCGAGAATAAACAAAATTATGTGAACTGAAAGATATAATCATAGGATCATGTTGTATGAAAACATAATCCAGAAAAAATCAATAGGATTTGAAATAGAGCCAATTGTTTTTTTTTAGTTCATGTCCACTTTTTCGTGGAGTTGCCCACTATTTCTCAGTTCATATGTTCGTGTTATCCCGATTGCAGGCCTGCCTCCAAGCTACGAGACTGTAATGAAAGATTCGACAGGGGGCGCACTACGACCAACATCAAATACAGGACATGAGCACTGCACGAGTGGGACAGAGGAGGATGAATCTTCTTCAGTATCAGATAGCACGCCCTCATCGCCCCTTGTTTCACAGGGTGAAATGAAACATTATGGCATTATATAAAAGGAAGCAGACGTTTCTACTCAAATTTCGGAAGAAACTATGGTGATACTATGGTGTTGGGCCGTTATCAGAAACAAGGGTAGCAATAATCAACATCAATACTAGGGAGGCACGTACGTTCAGTTGCCCCTTGGTTTCAGTCGCGCGGTGCTTTCGGTTATTAGAGCTATGTTTTCGAAAAATGGTCCGTCGCTTTGGTCAGTAATCGTAGCAAGGGTAGCATGAATCAATGTCGCTCTGTTAACTCGGTATTCGCATTTTACACACATGGGACAATAATGGCATTCCATGTACAGTTAAAGGGATAGTTGAGTTCTGGTAGAGAGAGTACAGTTTTTAGTCAAACTGAATTTTAGCAGCCAAAACCTGCACCATTACATTACAAACTAATACTTATTACTCTACAATGCTCAAAAGGAATACAAAAATTACAAACGACTAAGTAAAAAGCCTGTTATCATTCAAAAAGAGCTGTTTAAACTAAAGAGGGCGCTTTAAAAAAATGCATTTGTTTAAACCATTTTAAACAAAATATTGTGCATGTGATGTTTTGGTGAAATAGTGATTAGATAGAGAAATAATCAACAACTATCTAAAAACCTCTTTTGAATTTTTTTTAAAAGTGGAAGCATTTTAAAACAAAACGGCTAGTTAAAAATTATCGAATACTTGTGGGGCCCCACATTTATTACAAATGGTTATGTTTTCAGCCGTTTCTGAACCGATTTTGATCAAATAAAGTTTGTTCTGCCATTAAAATTGTATGCTCTTTTAAATTTGACACTCAGTTTTTCATTATCTCACAAAAGAATTATTTTGTGTAGCGCCCTCTCTACCAAAACTCAACTATCCCTTTAAAATTGTATTTGTGGCCACCTGTCTATATCAGATAGTTGCTGATAGGATGTTATTTGCGTACGTGAACAATTATGTAGTCTTCCCTTGTCTCTTTGTATTTCTACTTGTAACTGCAAAGTTCTTTCTTTTTTAAGTTCTTGTTTTGGCTACAAAAGTGTCAACTCCACTCCGGTTAAGACATAGATCCTTGCTTGAACTTAAATTCTAAGTAAGACTTAAATTATTTGCTTTGTGGAATGTATACTTTTTGCTTTCAAATCAAATACAACATACATTTTGTTTAAAGTCATAACTATTTTCTATTATCAAGGAGATTCGATTTTCCTGATTATATATATTTGATTATACAAATCGCAAATGTGTGCATTTTTGTTCTTCAATGTTCTTTTTATTCCAAGGGTACAAATGGCTTTCCATAACTTAAGTCTAAGCTAAATTTAAGTTCAACTTAAAATCTTTGGGAAACATTTTCCGATCTAATATAATTAAATCTAACTAAATACTCCTGTATCGATATATCGCGGCTCTGCCATGTTACATACTGAAATATGTTAACATCACATGACTTGGGTGAGCCAATCAATGTTTCGTATTTGACCAAATGAGATAACATTATACATTGGTGGGAGAGGAACATCACGCATTTTGTTTTTAATTGAGGGATTTGAACTACTATTGAGGACAGATTATAAGACCCGAGACGTATTCGAGGGACTTATTGTCTTCACTAAAGTAGCATTTGAAGTCCCGAGGGAACATTTCATGATGTTCCCGACAACAAACTTAACATCTGTTATGTTATATTACTTAGTTTATGTACACAAATAAAACAAATATTTACACCTCTCGCATCTGGGCTCGAATGAACATTGTTTTTTATCTTTTATTTAAGTGATATGTTGAAAAGTAATCTGTCATTGTGACGTCATAATACGTCTCTCTTTGGTTGCGCGTGTCAATTACTGTTAACATCGTGCGCGTGATCGCAAGCTTTGATAAACAAAATTCACTTCCGGGATGAAACATAACACCTGCAATCGATAGCATAACTGAAATATGTTGACATAGTTCTACCAAAACTCTCCTGTATCACTATATCGTGACTCCGAGAGGTATAACATGCTGAATGAAATTGAAATCACGTGACTGTGTTTAGCCAATCAGTGACTCGTATTTAACAAAGCCATATAACCTCTTTTGAAACGGTCCTTTATGTAATTTAAATAGATGAATTATAACTTAACTGGGTTTAACAATAACGTTGCTGAAACACATTGATTTATTGTATAACGCAACACAATGTATGCCAATGATAAACAGGTACAACAAAATATTGTGTAATACGGTAATCATGTCTTCTCATTTATATATTATTTCTTTGTGTAAAATGTATCGATGTATTATGAGAAATATAATGATACATTCATATTAATGAAGATAACTTGATTTATTTATAACATGTCATAAAATATTATTATCATAGCAACGTACGAAGAGCTTTCTTCCAAAAGGCGCTATATCCACTTTTTCAACTTTCGAGAAAAACAGGTTTCTTTGCCCAACTTTGAAAACGTGCCTATGGGAATATGAAAATTGAACTTTCTATATTTTGATCTTGAGTGAGTAATTTGTCGTAAAATGTGGATTCCTAGATAGCTATGTAGCTTATAAATATAGATATATCGTTAACTCATTTTTTATGGAAAGTGGATTTAGCGCCTTTTGGAACTGAGCTCTTATTATTATGCAATGAGGTGTGTGAAGATGGAGGGGAAAAAAGGAAAACGGCATAATAAAACAAACGATTATAACCTAGTATATTATATACTGTACATGTATCATTTTTTTAAATAGGATATTTCACAATTTCATTTTACCTGTAGTTATTATATATAAAACGGTATATACCGGCATACACATTTAATATGCAGCATGGCATAAACATTGAATTACACTTACATTGAAACATTTACAGTATAATATTCCAATTGTTCTTTTGCTTTTGCATATTGAGCACGGATACAGTACTACAATATTGTACCCATTGAATTGTGAGAAAGCCAAACTGAATAAGACTGGGACATTTTGGTATACACCACTTTATTGAATATAGATATATATATCTATAGAGGTTCAGTGGTTATGCCTAGATCGCAATGCCGGGTCCGCATTTATATTAATCTACCTCCGGCGAATTTGCTACGATTTCGCGATGTTGGGACTTGGGATATCGTACAATGTCTGCGGTATCTTTGTGTATAGCAAACACATATTCGCCGGGGAACTTGCGTTGAATGTACGAGTAAACGTAAATATCACGGCTCCCGTGCACACGTGAGCGCTCATACGGACGCACTACGGGACTTATTATGGACATCGCAAGATACTCTTATGATAATTAATACATCTTAAAGTGAGGCATGTAAAGTGTAAAATTCTGCCAAAAGAGACATTTGAGACTTCAATCCTATGTCAATCTCATTGTAATATACAATTGAATGATGTGTGCAAGTTTGAAGGAAAACGAACCCTGTTTACCTCGTGAAAAAAACGAATATTAATATAATTTGTTATCACCCAATTCTGATGGCCTGCCATAGATTTATCGCAGGTATATCGTCCGTTGAAACGATATCCGCACCCTTGCATTAAGACGGTACCGAATTCGCGCGCACAAGAATATTGAGCCAGCTCAGCTCATGCAGTCGACGGTCAGCGCTATATCAGCGCAACTGTACGTATCGCAAGCAAATTGCGACGTATCCAGGCTGGCAGTGCAGTGTAGGCTAGGTACGTACATGTAAGTTACAGCGAGTTGCGACAGATATCTTTTGACGTGTAGTTTTATGGGGACACTAGCCGATATTTCAGGTACCGCAATTAATCGCTTTTGCAATCGATTGCAAAGCCGTTGGGCAACGCTTTTATACTGAAGGATAATCAATGATAATTATCTTCATACTAATGAGACATTTGAAAAAAATCGAACCCTATTTTATTCTTCTCTTACTATAAGCTAAACAACACGGTAGAAGAGAAACGAGGAAGCTCCAAGAAATGTTCGTGGAGTTAGACACTTTACATGCCTGACTTTAAGACTACCATCAAATTGAGTGGCCCTAAATTTAGTTGCAAAATCGTAAGATCTTCGGACAAATGCTGCAATTTTCGTGCTGGGCTCGTGCGGTGCCCGTGTGGTGTCCGTGTGATGCTGTCTACGACGTGCCTAGAGCTATACGGCCAGTAACAATCGTATAATGAACCCCACGCTATAACAATCCACGACGTCGTACGGCGAAGGAAACTGCCACGGCGACCACAGGATAGCCCGTAAGATTCCCATAAGATTCCCCCCCCCCCCCAGGTGACATAATACGGGCACCTTATCCCGAATCGGAGCATTTGTGTGCAGTGCTTTTCATTTGATTAATCTTGTCGTGGACCAGACTCATTAGGACTACGATGATAACGACTATCTCTATGCAGCCGAGCACTTGAAATCCGAGGTCCAGAGACTTGCGGAGATCCAACAGCGCCCCTGAAAAACAGAAGATATAAACGGATAATCATTAACAAAAAATACTAATTGATACCAGATTTTAGTATGTATATATATAATCAGAAAGGTAATGGAATTTTTATTTGTATTTAACTTCATCCGAATGCAATAGCAACCAAATATTCCAAATGTGTTCGTAAAACACAAATTCTTGTTTGCATGAATTTTAAGTTGTTCGCCGAATTGTTCATTCATATTATGATTTACGATACTTTGTTCAAATGTATTGTATAGCATGCAAGGCGAGATCTAAAAGGCAAGCAGTTCAGACCACAGCGATGCCAGATCTGGACCATTTCCGCTGTCTGCTTGCATGGGCCGGTCCACCCCTACAATGTTGTAAGTAACTTGTATAGACTTACCAGTCATCCAACCGCCTATAACTTCTCCCAGTCCTTGGCCAAACATGGACACCGCCAGAGCTGTCGGCATGTCCAGTGCTTGCACGAGTTCGACAGCGAGCAAGAGCTTGAGGACGGTCTTGGCTCCCACTATCATCCCATTGATAGTCGCGTACAGTGCGAGCAGCATGTAGTTCGTACCCGTCCACGTGTTCAAGAAGAATGGGAGTGTGGCGCATGCGCTGTACAACATGAACTGGTTCCGCGCAGTAAAGATGTCCTTGCTGATGTATTTGAAGAGGCTCGGTAAGATCCGACCGATAATGTTTCCGAATCCACCAGCGATTGCCAACTGGACTGCTCGCCTTTCACCGATTCCTTTTGCTAGAGCATTGGGAATGATGAAGATAGTCCAACCAGTATACACTATCCCATGTAATATCGTCACTATAAGCAAATAAAGCAACGTGGGATACGACAAAAATACTATCAGACATTGCTTGGTAAATAGAATTACTGCGTTTCGGATGCTTTTTTGAACAGGTTGCCAGCCGGATCTCATTTTCCCTGCACAGGTGCTTTCGCCTAGCCTATCTTTCGCCACAGTTCCTAACAATAGCTCTGTTTGTTCTACTGGTTCTACATCTTGATCCACTGAGATCAGTTCCCGATATTCAGGCTCGTCTCTCAGAAGCAGATATGAGTCGGTCATGTCTGGGTCAGATTCATCCAGACTATTGGACCGTTCTGAACTTGACTCGATCCGAGAGTCGGACAAGTGTGGGTCAGTTTCATCAGGAATATTGGACCGTTCCGAACTAGACACAATCCGAGAGTCGGACTCGTCTGATCTGGATTTGACTGGTGTTGACAGGAGAAGAGCGCCGACTGCAACGGCGTGTAGATTGAATGCCCCGAGTATGAGGATGGTCCCTCGCCACCCATAGATCTCCTGTAACATCTGGGTGACCACAGGGAGTAGCATCATACCACAGCCGGCACCCATCAGACTGACAGCGAGTGGCAGCGCGTAGCTGGCCCCAAATAGTGACGTAATAGTTAGGTGACAGGGAAGTAAATTCAGGGCGAAAGCGAGTCCTGCGAAAAAAGGTGAGGTAAACATATTAGTTGAAAATATTACAGAAAGCAATAACATCAGAATATGAAATTGTACACTATTATTTTCAAAAAAATACGATCGTAATTTGTGTGTGATAATATGCGTAATGTTTACAATTTGAGCTTCCGTCTAAATGTAGCTATGGCCTTCACTTCTGGCCTTACCTTAATTGTAACGTAAGGTAAATAATCCTTTGCCAGTATCGATAGGTTCCAAAGAAACAATTAAGTATCCCCTATACATGAATATACAACAACGTAATACTCTCCGGACTACAATCTGTAGTAATTTAGGGGTTCGTGAGGGACACCTTGTCCAATATAATTATGCTAGGACAGCTGTTATCTGGACAACAAACCCTAAAATTCAAGCCAAACGAATCAGCATTCACTTGGATAATTGCAAGCATTCTATGCACCATCAACATATGGCCTTCACATTGACAGACGAGCCAATGCAACGCAACACTCCCAGTTTTGTCTCGGCGGTAAATTCCCAGATGGTAGTCCTGACGAATGATACTGCCGAGTTAACGATTTCGCATGAGGTTACGTGCGGGCTACACAAATTGGATTGCGTTAACGTGAGATGGATAACCTGTGTTAAACAATAGTTATTGAGGTTTGCACTATGCATGTTTTTATATTTTGGCCCACATTTAGGGATAGGGGATTTCCAACAATATCCCCCATTTAGGCGCCCTTGATAAAAAGCATTCTCCCCTCGGCCCTCACCTGATACAGCAAGGCAAGACGCAAACTGACCGCTAGTCTTCGCCAAGGTACATGCCATCAAGCATGTCGACCCGACAAAACCTCCCAGCATGCACAACGATCTAGGAGAAAACCGCATCACGAGGGCGCTCGTCAGAATACCTGTACAGTACAATAGATACAAACAACATAATACGTGAAAGGAATATTACACACGATGTGGACATCTTCGACCATCCGATAGTTGTATCCTTTATCATTACACATAAAATACATGAGAATATTAGTGTGTGTTTTTTTAATGTTTTAATTACTTTTCATCATAATAGAAGTAAAGCATTGTGTTTTCTTTCGCAACTTGAGAATTAAATGTACATTGTATAGAAAATATATGAAATACATGTTGAATGTAGACATGATAGAATGTCAACTAATATATAATAGGCCTACATATCGAAAATATAACAATAAAACAACAACTGAATATTATAATGATTTTCACAATCATTATACATTGTTTCCACTGACAAAAATGCACTGATACCTTTGTTTTTCTTTCTGTTATGCATTTTTCAAATTGATGAATTAATACAGACGTAAGCAATGAGTGCAATTTGTTTCTCTCATATGGTTAGGTGTGGGGAAGGACATGAAGAAGAAGAAAAAATACAGCACCAAAGACAGCATCAATTGCTTCAACTCTCGGTCGAATTAATAATTTGTTTAGATGAAAGATTATTTGTCTTGATGAAACGCCCAAACAAAGTAATGGGCACGGAACCAACCAATATTGATACAAAATGACAGTTCTGCCGAAGAAAACATTGCATTCCTGTCAAACGAAGGATAAACATACATTTTGAGAAAATTGAACAAATTTGAAATTTTGTGTACAAAATGTAGGTTTATATTCAGTTGGTCTAATACCAGTTGATCTAATTATCAGTTCGTCTAACACCACTTCGGCTAAACCCATTTGGTCTACTATCAATTTGGTCTAACTGGCATTTGGTCTAATCATCACTTGGTCTAATGCCCACTTTGGCCAATTGCCATTTCGTCTAATGACCAAATGGGCTAATTGTCACTTCATCTACTTGTTTTTTCTTCGTTTCGTCTAATTAGTATTTGGTCTAATACCAGTTCGTCCAATTCTCAGTTAGGCTACTTTTCATTTGGTCTACATGCAATTCGTCTAATTACCATTTGGTCTATAACCGATTTGGTCTGAATTTCACTTGGTCTAATATCCAATTGGTCTATTTCCATTTCGTCTAATACTTATAGGTCTATTTTCCACTTGGTCTACAAGCAAATTCGTCTTATAGCCATTTCGAAAATTCCTCTTTTTTCTTCTTTGCTCATACGAGATCATAGGGTCAAGCAAAGTTAATTGATTTAGTCGGTTATTTCATCCATACCCCAAATGAATGTAGATATCATAACTGTATAACCCCTATGTCATTGCCGATTTAAAAATTATCTTGATTTTGCCATATTTTGGAAAATAAAAAGGCTTAAAAATGGCTAATATTCATGTAAAAACGCTTTGAAAAATAGTCTGTATTTTTACGCTATAATTTGTATCCTTTTATTTATGAAAAATCAGTTTTTTTGAGATTATATTCTGGTAGATCAAGCAATTGGCAACACTTCTATAACTGTTTGAAAAAGTCTCATTGGGCAAGTTTCAAAATAGATCTGGCGAAAGTTGGTGATCAGTCCCTCTCTTTACAAAAGAATGCAATATGTCATTATGAAAGAGCGATAATTATCATTTAAATCTTTTATTTCAATCACGTTGATTAACGCTTTTGATAAAAAGTACAATTGTCCTAGCTGAGAACATTCCGGAGATTGAACTTTGAGCCGAGCGAGTGCAAATTCCATGAATTCTGTACTACATGTGTAAACATACAAGGGTGCGAATATCTCAAACGGATCATTCATTACTGCGACAAAATGTATGGCAGACCATCAGTATTCGGTGATAAAATATGAACTCAATATTCGTTTTTTCACTAGGTAAACAGTGTTCGTTTTCTTTCAAACTTTCACAAATTTTTCAATTGTATTTTACAATGATATTGATATAGGATTGAAGTCTCAAATGTCATTTTGTGCAATATCTGACACTTTACAGGTATCACTTTAAATATATATAAAAGGATCAAATATTACAATGGGTCGTTTCGCGCTGTGGCAGATGATACATTGTAACCGAAAGGGAGTGCACGTGTAATTTGTATTCAGTGGCGTAGCGACGGGGGGGGGGGGGGGGGGCATGGGGGGCACGGGAAAAAACACTAGAAAATATAAGGGGACTTTTTTTGAAAAAATACAGAAATGCATAAGGTGTGCCCCCAATAATTGTACATCTAGGTTGTAGAAGGTCCTATGAACCAGTCTAGGGACCAACCTTTAACATGATGCCATATCCGTAAAGCTTTGTAAGCTTTACGGTGTATCTCTTTTAGGAACTAAATAACTGCCTTAATGTAAAACTTCAGACACATTTTTGTCCCAACTGGGTGGGTAGTCCTGGATTATTATTATATTTGGAGTATGTACATTGATGAATTGTTATGTATTGTGACCCAACCCCCACCCCCTTTCACACAAACACACACACACACATACCTTCCCCTGTATCTGATTCAAGGGGTGAAATATTAATACATGATATTCTGGATGGATTTCGTTTCATTTTATAGCAATTAAACACATATAAACCAATCATAACACTAACCACTCACATTATTATGTATGTCATTGTTTTGTATTGCTTATGCTTTGTATTTTTTATTAATTTACATAGTTGATGTCATTGTATAATGCACTTCATAGTAATATCAAATGCTAATCATGTTTGTAAAGATCTTAATATAGCTTATTTGTCATTCTTAAGCATTCAGTTGCCTTTTTACATAAGCGCTGTATACGAAATTTCACGTCCGTGTATGACACATCACGGTGTAACGACGTGTGACACAATAATCGAAGATGCAATATGCTCAACTTGGTATCATACGATGCCCAGGCCTCCAAGGAAGACTTCCATGAAACAACAAGCTTGTATCACCATGCATTGTGACGTAATTGCGCAAAATGTGTGACTGTGTCTTCAAGACCCCTAAGGCTGATACACACTATTTAGCTGCATTAGGGGTGTTTTTCTTAAAACCCGCCCTGTGGACTTCCAGTAGCTTATTAGCGGAGTAGGCCACATATGTTGTGTTCCTAGAAGGTCCTAGAAACCACTTCTGGTGGCCAACCTTTTACAGCAGCCCATGTCTGAAAAACCCCTTTTGCCCCCTGGGTATAATATGATATTGGGTAATGCGTAAAAGTCAATGTTGAATAACACTGATAACACAATGCAAATTTAAATTTTCTCACTCTTTTGTCACGTCTTTGTTATAGGTTGTTTGCATTTGAAATGATCCATGAAATTTCTTTTCAACTTGAATCATTAACATGTCAATAACAATTCGCAATTCTGATTTGCTTGATTGCAACTCATCATCCTAAAACAGAAGCCGTGTATAACTGAAAGGGTTTTGTGTGCGAGTGTGTTAAAGGGATAGTTGACTTTTTGGTAAAGCAAGTACACCTACCGTGGGAGGGGAGATACCCCCCTCCCACACCCTCCCCTTCCTCGGGCTTGGTCGCTCCGCTCCCTCTCATCATTCCCCACTCCTCAAAACAGATATACGCCACTGGAAATTACATTTAACATGTAATTTTTAACGGCAACAAATTTCAGCTGCTCATTACCTCTATAACTTGCACATTCAGACTTGCCACATATCATCAAAGTATGAAGGAAAACAATATTTGTTGCATCTCTTACATGACACGTTCAAGGTTCAAGGTTCAAGGTACATTTTATTTCTTTCTTTCACAACATTTGTACATAGAATGATAGAACAAAACAGCATAAGAACACATTTTTAAGTGCAATATTTAATCAATATACAATCCAAATGGGTTTTTTAAAAACAAGTTATGAAAGAAAGAGGAGACCTTAGAGAAGCTGGGCTTGTTAAAAATAACATGTTAAATGTAATTTCCAGTGGCGTATATCTGTTTTGAGAAGTGGGGAATGATGCGAGGAAGCGGAGCAACCAAGCCCGAGGAAGGGGAGGGTGCGGGAGGGGGGTATCTCATATAAATGTTTTTAGTTTACTTGGCATAATCTGTATTTCTGGCCGTGGACTTTGTAAGATTATATTTCTGCCAGGAATAATTTATGATCAACGAAATTCATCGTATTTATAATATGCAAAATATGGCAGGAGCTGCGTTGCTTGTATTCCAACATTTCACACGTTTTATGTATCATCAAAATGAGAAGTAAAAACATTGCTGGTATCTCTTACATCAATCGTTTATATTCATTTACCGTTTATTTAGCGCCATTTGCTATCCTAACCACAGTTCTGCACGTTTTGAGATTATATTTTGGTCATGAATGAATTTTGATTAATGCAATTAAATGGTGTATTTTGGACTTCAAAATCTGACAGCTGCTACATTACTTGTATATTCACAATTTAGACGTTTCATATATTAGCAACATTAAGAATAATCAAACGAAAACTATTATCTGTTATATAAATCGTTGCAATTTATTTCGTTTATTATCGTTTGCATTTGGCGACGATTCAAATTAATGATGCAGTTATATTGCCAAGCACTAGCAAAATTGTACATCATCGTAAGGATTTGTATTTGAATCATCACGAAATACTAGGGATAGTTTATAGTATGATGATAATCTATGAAAATCTCACCACATAAACTTCGTACATGTCGTGTAATTACTGCTGCCAGCAAGTTATTCAATGCATAGGCTCATGTAAGAATGAGGGGCAAAAGAGTTAATTCATATTCAGACATCATCCTCACGCTTCATTACAATTTCAAAATACACTATGCATGCTATGGCTGTGCCATTATCTGTTTACTTTTTAAAACATATCACATTAAATTAACCAATCTTGAAATCCACAAAGAGGTCATCACATTATTTGTGTTTATTAAGTTGTATGCACCAGATTGCATTATTTGGAGTGAAAACCCACTTATCAAAGCAGATCTATGCCACTGCTAGGTTGTTAAAAGAAATCTTACTACCCTGCATTAAAGAATGGTAAATTGATAATTTACATTATTAGCTTCCAGTAAGTACGCACCAAATTTTAGCCTTTTGAATTCAGTTAAATGATACATGATGGCTTGTTTTGCTTAACAGCGTTCTCGATTCAATAGTTTCCGACAGTTTATTGTCGGAGAAGTAACTTTGCTTACGTGCCACCTGACAAACAAGTGCCCAAATAATATGCCCAATGGTTTTGGCGAGTCATCTTACGAGCATCAAAACCCATCGTGCGACCATTTTGCTTTTACCTACGAGTATCATGCTATCACCGTACGACGTCGTGTCACGTCGTGCGACCATCGTGTCCTCAACTTTGGATTGAAAAGTACATATATTTGAATGAATCTTACCGCAGCCAATGGTGAGACCATGAGACAAACCAACATACAACCCCAGATCCCCGGTCGTCGCTCCGAAATCGACGACGAGTTGCGGGAAGAAGAGGGAGAGAGACTTGACGGTCCCGACTTCCAGGAACATGACAACGAACGATCCAGCTACGACCAACAGCCTGTGCGCCATCTCGGACGTTCGTATTATGGCTTGTATGACGCTTAATGGCGTCCATGCATGTATGTATCACGATCTGCGCATGCAGAAAATCCCAGCCCACTTCTTGTAGAGCATAAGGACTTTGATACTTTGCCGCATTAGGTTACTTTACGTCGTGTACGTGTATGGCCCTACGTGTGACCTGTATAGACCGGGGGCCCAGAGCATTTATCTAGTTTGTTTGTTTGTTTGTTTCTTTTATTTTATTTAAACACGGTAAAAAGCCCTCGATCAGCCAAACATGCTGTTTTTCAGAGAGGCCGTGATACAAAGTAATACAAATAATGTAAACAATAACAATACAATAAAACGAAAACTATCTAACCAAAACTACAACTATCTAATCAAAACTACAACTACACAAAAACAATAAACTATAAAAGAGCTAAACAAGTAAAATAATTAAACGGTAACTATCAATATATTGTAAATTCCAAATAAACATTATAAAAGTGAAATTGTACTTAAATCAACAGTCGAACATACAAAAGGTTTTTGCTTAACTAAGAAAAAATATTATCAAATTCATTTTTAAAAGCTATTAAATTATCCAATAATCTTACATGTTCGGGTAAACTATTAAACAACTGAGCACTTGAGTAGAGACATCCATTCTTCATATAATTAGTTTTGGGTTTACATAACTTCACAATTCTACGGGAATTACGAAGATTGTGTGAGTCTTCTTTAAATATTATTTCATCACATAAAAACCTGGGTAACATTTCATGAATCAATTTAAATATAAACACGACAGCATGTTTTTTCCATCGTAAGTCTGCCGGTTTAACGTTTGTTAGTCTGTATACTTCTTGACTACTAAAGTATAAGAAGCACGTCTGAAAACGAAGTAGAAAACACAAATCGGTCCGAAATGCACCTGTACGTTTACATTATGAAGTAGTTATTTTAGACAAAGTTTGCGAATTTTTATTTTAAATTGATACATGTATAGGTTTTCCCGTCTCATTTCCTACATTACATGCCAAATTCATGTATGTGCATTCAAATTCATGCAAATTCATGCAAATGTATAGGGTAAAAGGCCATATTTTTGTGGATGGTTTGTGTGCGCTCTACAGAGTGAGTCAGAAAAAATGTCCCATCTTTTAAAAGTTGTCTTGTTTGAAGTATGAACATATAATCATGGGTTTTATGATATGTCTTGGTAGAGTTATCCTCCCAGCATATTTCAGTACCCTTTTCATTTGAATCTCTGCACGCATGACTGAACAAAAGACAATCTTTAAAAGACCGCAATATCTCACTTGCGCCAAGTGGATGGGTGAGGAATAAAACAGTGTTTTGAACAAAGACAGTCAAACAGACAGAAACACACACACACACACACACAAACGCACACACGCACACACACACACACACACGCACACAAACACACACACACACATGCACACACATTTATTGAATGGATTTAATTTCGCGCGATGCGGGCTATAATACTACTATATGAGCGCTGATCTAGGGGACCAAAAAGGGTCGGTTATTCAGTCAAGTTATGAAAGGATATTCTTCGTTATCAGTATTTTATAAGCATGAATGCATGCTCACGCCATATCGTGAAAAAAATAATAAAATTCTTTAGAAATGCGTTTATTTCGGTCTCTTTCAATACCCTAACTGCATTCCTTATCGAACAGTCAGCAACTTCGTGTCGGTAGCTGACCTTACACAATAAAGACAAACTTGTACAATGATTTTGTAGAATCAAAGTATAATAATGTCCCGGACTTGTTATAATGGCATGATTAGTGTTTTGAGAATGCCCCTTTTACATCGCTATATCGCTTTCTGAAGCCAGTGATGGGTCAAATAGGGTCAGTTTATTTCATCAATTTATGGAGAAAAAAAAGTTTTAGTTATTGGTATATTTATAATACCAGTGGTATTCTCCGTAGTAGCATGGGGTAGCATTGCGGTTAAGTTTCGATATATTTCAATACAACAACCCTATGCTACACAGAAATGGGGAAAAGGGGGGAATAAAATCATTTATTCTACTTTGTGTTGAACACAGTAGTCATCACATGACAACTTCCAGGCAGCAGTTATTTTGTATAAATTAAAAATACAGCAATAAAATAATAATTCAAATAATACTACAAAGGTATATGTACATGTACAATATAAACAAACACTTACCATAATACAGACACACACACACACACACACACACACACACACATACTTACCCGGGCATACTTGTGGGCACCCGACTTGTGGGGTACTTGTGCTACTACAGGCTGAAGGAATGCTACTACAAACTGTTTTTTTGCCACAAAATCTTTGCAACGAAAAAAGGCAACCATCTGAGTGCATGGGAGGGTAGGGGTGTATCTAGAAAAAAATAAATCCTCAAGTATCACTTATGGGGCACAGTCACAAGATTTTGTCACATAACTCTTTGAAGCTAAATACGGCTATTCCTTAGTGGGGTCTATGATTTATTCCCCACAAGGAAAAAATACCCCACAAGTATATAATTGTACCCACACGAGACCCCACAAGAATGCCGGCGTGAGAACACACACACACACACACACACACACACAAACACACACACACACACACGCACACACACACACACACACACACACGCACAGTAAACATTGTTTCATAATGCAGTGTTAATATTTCCCCTTTTCTGATTAAGCATTGATTTTTTAACAAGATCGCTGAATATTTAAGCGGCAATTCTCTAACAATCTTTCCCCTTACACATTCACCACCACCACCACCATCATCATCATCAAGTGCACATAAATCCAATGTGCTATCTCAGTACGTTGGTACAATAACAATACAAATGTATCTCGTTTATCTCTTTTGTTGGTTAACAATGGCAGTTGCAATGGATATCTGTGCTTTTGTTGTACTTGCCACCAAAGGGCTTGCCTGATTTGTCAGCAGTTAATTATGTTGAGCCCTGTTAGAGTATGACAATTACTGGAATTATGGTTCGTCCTCAGTTCTCCCCGCAACAGAGATAATAATAATAATAATAATAATAATAATAATAATATTGAATATTTATATTGCGCAATACCCACCTAATAAGGTGCTCAAAGCGCATTAGAAAATATAGTAAACAAATATACCATGCACTGAGAGCCTCTAGTTGAAATTATGGATTCCGAGGTGACAGGAAAAGCACTATGTTCTGAGGGTCGTAGACCTGAAGAACATAGTGCTTTTTCTGTCACCGAGGAATCCATAATTTCACTAGTGGCTCGAAATAGTGCATGATATATTTGTTTTATATCCTTCGCATAATCATAATCATCGCAAAAAAATATTATTTCAATTAAATTAAAGAAAAATATAAAGAAAAACAAAACATTGATCATGGAACCATCTCTGCACTGACTATGTTCTGTTTGTGACACTGACCCCCTTTGCGCAATAGTCCTAGCGCAGAGCGCGTATTGCGCTATCTTTCCATTCATGGTTACGCGCCTTAACAACTAATGCGCACCCAAATGCAAAACGCGCGCATCAAAGTGAATAATTAACCTGCTTTACAGTACGCACGTGTAATTGTATGGAGAAAATAGTTATTCGTACATTACACATACAGCTAGTGCAGTGCACACCGCGGCCGATTGTTAAATGACGAATTATGTCACGACCACAGAAGGACAACGATGCACAATGTGCACCATTGTCGTAATTTTTAAATTCGAATACTGCTACGTTATACATGAAATGCATCTCTAGAATATTCTTTGGAACTTATTGATATTCACGGGTGAAAATATGCTGTGTTTCTTTTTAAATAACTCTTTGAGAAATCTCGTCGAGCATCTTTCGCAAGCTAAAACAAGATCTCTTCTCGCAGGGAAGTTTTATAACACGCATCTCTATGGGCTCAATATGATCACCCGGCGTCTATGACGTCATTCATGGAATAGCATTTACTATTCCATGAATGACGTCACGCATAGCACATTTTACTCCATGGGCATTAATATGTTTGGTCACATGACGATGTGTAGACCAATCACTGAACAGGATTTCATTCATGTAGGATATAATGTAAGATAATAAAACAAACAAGAATAAAGGGAAGAAAGAAAGTCTACTTAAATGCTGTTTGAAACAAATGATATTTTAACTTGTCCTTAAATGTGTCCACGGTGCCACTATTCCGAATATGTAAGGCTACTTGATTCCAAAGGAATGGTCCAGCGTGTGCAAAGGACCTGTCCCCCCAGTTTGTGCGCGTTTTAGGGACAACAAGTGAGCCAGAATCTAAAGAGCGAAGTCGCCTGGAAGGAACATAATATTTAATCAAACTAATATTATATTCAGGGGCGGAACCATGGACACAATGAAAGACAAGGAGCAATATTGTTAATATAATACGAAATTCAATGGGCAGCCAATGCAAAGAATGACGGACTGGGGTAATGTGGTCATTATATTTTGTTAGTGTAATAATACGAGCTGCAGAATTTTGGAGTCTTTGCAACTGCGTAAGTTGGCTTTGAGGAAGTTGAAACAAATGAGCATTACCAAAATAGTCACCCTAAATTACAAATGCATGTTGACTTTTGTTGATCTGTAATAATGAATACGGTACATCACAAATCTTTTGACTCTTTGATGTAAATTTTTGTCATATTTTTAATATTATTTTTTATATTACTTTTTTTCTACCTGCTAAGCTCCACCCCTTAAAAAACCCTATCCAGAAGCTTATGACTTCTCTGACATCATATGCCAGTCAATTCATCAGTCAGCTATATGAACAAAAGACATTGGTATGTCCCTTCCCATCAACTGACTACCTGTTCACAATAGCATTGCATTGCAACAAAAGTCAACATGCATTTGTAATTTAGTCATCCTTTAATACCTTTCTCGAAAATATTATCTATTAGAGTATGAGATGTCTCAGTTACACGCGATGTTTTTCTTATGAGGGGAAGAAATGAATTATAAAGCATTATATAAACAAATTCATGACAATTATTGTTATCATTATAATTCAATAAATCAAAATTTAAATCACCCATTATGAAACTTTTTTTGTTAATTAAGGAGGGTGATATTAAGATATTCTGTACAATATTAAAGAAATTATTAATATTAGAATGAGGGGGTCTATAAATTTAACCAATTATTATATTCTTATTACCCGGGGTCTCAATTTCAATACAAATTGTTTCAATATCTTCAGTCATATATTCCATTTCCTTTAGTACCTTATATTTAAGATTATTTTCAACATAAAATCCAACTCCACCTCCTCGTTTAGCCGTTCTATTGTTAGTTATAAGAGAGAATCTATCAATAAAAAAAGAGAATTAGGGACATTGTTTAACCACGTTTCTGATAATCCAAATATAGCCGATTCAAACTTTAATTCATTTACAAGTCCAGAAAACTTTCAAAATTCGTACTAAAACTTCTAATATTAAGGTGCATCAATAACAATTTATGACTAACATTTAAACTCGAATGAAAAATTACCTGCTGATGCGTAAAATAAGCAGAATTAATGTTATTTACGAAAGGGTCAATCGTATCACAATCAAAGTGGAGCTCCGGCAAATCTAGGTCGATTACCTCGAGAGGATTGAGTACAATATCATTCATTGACCATTAACAAAAAAAAACCTATTATGATTATTAATGCATGGATATGTCTTCTATTCGGGTGGATCATCTTGACGACTAAGTGAGGAAAAAAGAAAGAATTATCAATAAACAAATTGGCACAAAAATATATTAAGAAAACATGGCACCTTGAGAAAATAAAACAAAACACACTAAAATGGAGAAAAAATATGATAATATTCGGAAAAGCAGACCATTAATGGTCTTCCGGTCTCCGCCACCGCTGAATAATGATGAATAGATGTGGAAACAAATATGTCTGAGTGAGAAAGATAGAAGAGAAGTAAATTTTAAAATAAGTCGAAGTAATGGTAAAGTAAAGTATCAAATAATCACAATATAGCATATTAATCATAGCATAATTTGTCAAATATCAAATACTAAATCAAATTTAAATTTCATAAACAGAGTGCATGCATTACTTGCAGGGGCGTAGACAACGGGGGATGAGGGGGATGCATCCCCCACCTCACAAGGTGGGGGGATGACATGTACAATCATCCCCCCAGGTTTTAGGGAAGGATATTTTTTTTTGTGTGTGTAGCTGTATACGAGTGGGAAAGAAAATATAAGTCCACGTAGTTCAAGTGTAGGCTGGCATTGCTCTGGCTCCTTGTGTGACGTGCACCAAATTGCACCATTACAAGTAATATACAGTATATATATATAAATGCAAAATCTTCTCCGTGGGAGGGGGATACCCCGTCCCAAACCCTCCCTATTTGGCCCTGCCCCAGCCCTCGGTAGCTTCACCCTTCGGGACTCATTCTTGGTAATAGGCTAAGTTGTTGGATCATACATAATGTGGCATATGGTGATGTTGGAACTGTGTATGATGCTAAATATAAATACAATATTTGTGTTGGGGTGCATATGTGTCAATTATTTGTTTTCTTCGTGAAAATATGTTTAAAATTTCTGGTCGATCAAATCATGACACGCTTTCCCAGATACAGTCAATGTTAAGCCCGAATTTCATATCTAGGTAAGCACCAGAATGCACAATTTCAAGTCCAAAAATGCAAAATCTCTCTAGCGTGGTGGGACACCCCCTCCCACACCCTCCCCCCGCTCAGTCACTTCGCTCCCTCGGGCTTGGTCGCTTCGATCCTTGCAATGTCTCACTCTCACATCTGGCTCAAAGTTGGCAGCACTGTGAGTGTGGTTGGGCATGAGGCCCTATATACACACACAAAAAAAAATCCTGAGCCCCCATAGGTTTTGCACCCCCCCCCCCCCCAAAAAAAAATGCTTTCGGCCCGCCTGGTCACGACAATCTTCACATCTACCCCCCCCCCCCCCCCCCCCCCCCCCCAGCCTTATATCAAATAATACAATATATATAATATGTTACATTATATATGATTATAAACTTGTTTGAATGTTCAGTCATTAAATGAAATTCCATAAAATCAATGTTTGCTAGATCATCCCATGCAGGGAGGACGCAAGGACCAAAACAAGAAATTGTCACTGCATAATGATCGATACAATCGGATAAGAAAATGCGTATATTGATTATCATAATATTCACACTAGCATAACATGTATAATGGCATGCAAACATTAAAAGGCACCCGAGCTAACCAGCAACCCTCACATGTTTGACATAGACTAGTATTTGTAGTTATCAACATGTACAATGAGAGTGGCCAAGAGAGCTCGAGCAAAAAAGAATGGTTGCATCCCGTATTTGTGTAAACATTATTAGCACCTGACATTGTCAGGTGTTGGGAAGGAGTACCTTGCAAAGAATAACACATAGTCCCAGCATTTGAACAAGCTTGACAACAATTACAAATCATTACAAGTGACATCAATTACAACGAAGCATGAGTGACTAAATAGTAAAGATCGAGAAACATCTTCATACACAATGAAACCTCGTTACAAAGAGCTCTGATGTACAACAAAACACTAGGCGTAACAAGGTTACACTATCGATACCAGCCCTTTTATATTGATTAATTTTGTACCCAAGGTGTCGTGAGTTAAATGATACCACCACCCAAAAATAATATTCTTATTATAGAAAGGTACCATCTTTAGTATTCCATTCCTTCAACAAGTTCACAAAAATATGTTTTCAGAACAAAATATATAATTGGAAAACGCATCACCATGCGTTCATGCGGTCTGAATTGCGTAGACTATATGCGTGCAAAGCCAGAGCGCACTGTGCAGAGCGAATGAATCATCCGGGAATATATTGACGTACGCGTGAAAGCATTGACGCACTCGCAAATGCTTGGCCCGTATGGAACCAGGAAATAGCAGTGGTTCCGTAAGTGGTGGAAATTAATTGCTTTGTTTATGAATTACACAACCCTTTGCAAAATGTTGGGTATCTATTTGATATCACAAAACGGTACCAAAACATATAATAATGTGTTGTCCTTTGCCTGGTGGTCCCCTTTAATGAAAAATCAATGTTAAATTTTAAAAAGCACACAATTTTAAAGACAGAATACACTTTGTTTCATTAAAATCTGTTAAGAAACATCTGAAATATCCTTACATATTCCGTTTGGAAAAAAGTATGGGGCCCACTTTAATTCGATAATTTACTTTAAAATGTATAAAGCCTGCAAATTAAGTTAAAATTGTTTCGATGATCTCTCTATCGACTAATAATTTTGACCAAACATCACGTTCACCTTTTTTTTTTTTTTTTAAGGATGAAACTCTCAGGTGTCTGGAAAACGCATTCTTGTTTAAAAAAAAGAAATAAAACTGCTCTTTTACCTAGCCGTTAATATTGCGTTTACATTTCATTACATCATTGAATTATATCTATTACATTTTAATGATAACTTACACGTTTTAGTTACTAAAATTTAGTTTGACCAGAACTGTACTATGATAATCCCTTTAATTTATATGAAATTCATTGTTATATAAAGTTTACACCTATATAAGCCACAGCAGTGTACAATACACCATCCCAGTTGAGTTTTGTATGATGCATGAAAGGCATTTGTGATAAACCAATGCCTTTGAAAGCATTGAATTTCTTACAATATAAATCATATCTATTTATATATGTAATTATACCTCGTATTCATATAGCGTATACCGTACGGTATTCCCGGCCCTTCTGGCAAACTTCTCTTTCGCTCCCGTACGGAGGTCAAATGAAAAAGACGGAGTTACTAGAATAATCAGGAAATTTTAAGGATGAGTGATTTTATAGCTAACTATTAAATAATATAAATTGAAATTCATAACGGGCTATTAATTACACCAAATCATATGCAAACTTTCCGATGTACAGGAATGTTGTTGCAATCTATAGCATATTATTGGATGGATAGAAAGGTTTTGGTTGAAAGGGTGATTCAGAAAAACAAAATATGTGAGCTGTTATGCAAAAGTAATATTAGATAAAGTACATGATTTCAAAGCCAAAGGACAAAGCCTTGCACAGCCAAAGTATTATCAGACTCGGATAACACTTGAACAAAATATTGTGTTCGAGAAACCAACCGTTAAACAATCTGCCCATTTGTGAAACTAATTATCAAAGTAGATTTGAAATTTGTTCTGATGATCAGTGTCTTGAATGGTATCTTTTGAAGTGATCATTGACGATTTTGTTAACAAGCATTCGTGCGTGATGGAAAACACCACAATCCACGCAATATCAAATGCAGCGTGTGATGCGACCGCCTTGTGAGATAATTGCCTTCGCAGTTCTTTCATCGCATTACATGCTGGGTAGATTATCTAGTACGCTCGAATTGCCGAACTTGTAGCAGACGGCTTTTTGTGTATAATGTCAATGGACCCTATAAAACTAAATGAATATATTTATTCATGAATATTAACTATATGACACTGTCAGTGCCAAACATGTGTGTGTGTGTGTGTGTGTGTGTCGTGTGTATCCTGATCCAGGAAGGGGGTAATACCTCAGTCATATGGTTTAGGGAGACAACAAATTAATTATGATACTGTTTTGCATATAAGTAACCATGACGACATTCTAAAACACAAGGGCCCTGAATCACAAAGGAGGTTTGTTTAAACTATGGTCTACATCTATGGAGTGCTGCACGTAGACAAATAAAACAATTTATAATTTCTAATGATATGACTGTTAGTGCTTGCTAACCAGCAAATTTCACCATCTGAGAAGACAAACATTTATTTCGTGCCTTTAGTAAATGTGTAGCATCAACATCGTTAACGAGTAAGGAGTTTACATTCTTTCTCCATCAGTTTACAAATGGCACTCCATAGATGTAAACCATGGTTTAAACAATGGTTTACACAAACCTTCTTTGTGAATTCCACCCAAGATGGCCGCCCCACATGGATTCTTAAAAATTAGCGTGTCATACAATCATTTGTGAGATTTTTAAAAAGATTTATGAATTATGTTACCATAGAATACTAAAATATCAGTTATTCAAGTATTCCTAATTCTAGTAATTCTGACCAACAGAGACCATTATACTGCTCTCAGTAAACGTCATAAGAACTCGCGCCATCCTAACCTGATTAAATTCAGGTGCGGTCATCTTGGATTTAAGAAGGTTGCCATGGTGAATATACGTGTAAATAAGTATCAGGAATAGATTTGTTGCCCCCCCCCCCCCCCCCCAACCATAGCAAAGCGGTATAACTCGCCATTGTGTCCCTTCCCAAGTCAGGATAAACACGATTATATTATGTATATTGCCCGAGGTCGCAAACGTGGCAAACAATCTTAGTTACAACATGATCAAAATGTAAAGCATTGCAATCCAACATGTTCAAAGAAGGGTTACATATTCCGGGTGTATAAATAGCACCTTCTTGCTAATTAAATGAAAACAACGCCCATTGCAGTATGGTTGAATGATATTTATGACATTTCAATGAAAACACGACGTTTTAGTCATTGAATAATGTGCATTTAAACACAACGACCATCGTATCATCACCTCCGACCATAATGTCATCATCGGACGATTATCGTGTCATCATCGTGTGACCATCGTGCCATCACCTACGACCATCATGTAATCATCGTGCGACCATCGTGCCATCACCTACGACCATCGTGTAATCATCGTGCGACCATCGTGCAATCACCTACGACCATCGTGTCAACATCGTGCGACCATCGTGCCATCACATACGACCATCGTACGACCATCGTGACATCACCTACGACCATCATTGCCTCACCTACGACCATCGTGTCATCATTGTGCGACCATCGTGTCGTCACTTTTGGCTTGTAATGTCTCAGTCACATATACCTGTAAGAGCCACGTATTGGCATTTTCGTGGAATGCAACGCAACGGTTCTATTAAGTGGCATTTTAAAGCTATTCCGTGGCAATACATGGCGATACGTGAAATACGTCGCACAACTATGTGTTCGTCTCACTTATCGGAAGGCATATACTGATAGCAATATAGCTATGCCTTCCCGTAAGTAGCACTTAAAGGGCATCAAGCGTGGGGATGCTACACAGCGGGTCGCCATTTTGAACTAGGCTAGTTTGCGCGCACCGCATGACACTGAGCTAACGTGCATCACGCACCGTGCGCAACGCGTACGCAAGATGGCGCCGCGCATCTGATTTGACGAATCTGAACTACTTTTAACACAGCGCTACCACGTGTTGCCACGTATCGTCACCTATTGTCACGGCTTAGCCACGCAATGACCACCGCTTTGATTTCATAGCATTCCACACAAATGTAAATATATGGCTATAACGGGAAGGCTGTATGGGTAAGTGTGACTGATGATCTTTGAAGGTCAGACATACTGATGTATAGTCCCAGCTCCCTGCATGCCGTGGCTTCGAAATCGACGACGAGTTGTGGGAAGAAGAGGGTGAGATATTTAACAGTCCCCACTTCCAAGAACATGACTACGAACGATCCAGCTAAGACTAGCAGCAATTTCGGATTATAGCTAATAGGACCCTTAATGGAGCTCATGTATGTAGGACGATCACGATCTGAGTAAGTGAATTATCCCAACGAACTTCTTGTATAGTCAGGCAGATAGGTGAAACAAGTGTGGGTTTTTACATAGAAGCATGACATTTGACACATGTCTAGACCATGGGCCTAGTAACAACATTGTTAGCTATGGGGCCACTCGAAATAAGGTCTGTGTAAGCTTTGGCAGCCATTTTCCAAAATGGCTGCCAAAATAGTCCAGTCAATCTAGCAAATTTGAGGGGGTAACCTCAAACAAATTGCAACACAGGATTTTTCTTCACAATTTACTTCAGTAAGGTCCCCTGAACAACATGATAAAAGTTACCCAAAATCGCAGTAGGGGAAAGTGGTTTAATTTGCATAATATGCAAATTAGCTATTGTTATGATAGAAATCTTCATAGAATTTTCAATGTATTAAAAAAAAAATGTATACAAGATTAAACCTCTCAACGTATTAAAATGAAATTTATCATACTCATTTCACGACATAAATAATGACATTTCATGACATAAATATATGTTTTGGCACCGTTTTGTGATTCATAAACAATGCAATTAATGATCACCACTTATGGAACAATTATTAATTCATGGCTCCGTACGCGCCAAACATTTGCGAGTGCGACAATTCTTTTCACGCGTATGTTTGGAGATAATGGAATCCGGACGATTCGTTTGCTCTGGACAAAGGTTGTGCTCGTACATGCAAACCCATGAATGCATGCTTTAGAATGGTGATGCGTTTTCCAATCATATATATTTTTTCTGGAAACATATTTGTATGAACTTGTTGATGGAGTGGACTAAAGTTGTTACCTTTCATTTATAAGAATAATACTTTGGGGTTGTGGTACCCTGCTTAAACGGCTAGTTCAAAATTATCGAATTATTGTGGAGCCCCACAGTCATTACAAATGGTTATGTTTATGGATAGGTATTTCAGCCGTTTCTGAACCGATTTTGATCAAATAAATATTCTGTCATTAAAATTGTATGCTCTTTCAAATTTCACCTTATTTCACGAACAAATTATTTTGTGTAGCGCCCTCTATACAAAAACTCAACTATCCCTTTAACTTTATTATGGTTCATGTATAGATTTTCCTGCAGTGGAAGCTGTGCGCTGTGACATAATGACCATCACATCTCGATAATTATCCAGTTTTTATTTTATACTTTTTTTTTTACTGACGGGATGAGTTCGGGCTGTGTTCCCTGTGAGTTCGGGATTGTCGGTTTCATGTCGGGGTTTATTCAGGACGTTATCGGGGTCTTGTCGGTCTTGATTCGGCGGAATGCAAACCAAATACGCACGCTGAATACAGACCGATATAAGACCGAATGGTTTTTGGTGTGACTGCTAACCCCAGTTCGGGTTCTTGTCGGTGCCCGAACAAGCGGAAATTTGTAATTTAGTTCGGTTTGGAGACAGTTTGGATTCGGTTTGGCAGTGCGACTGCTACATAAGGCGTACGATAATGTAGCAAGCTGACCGAATTTGAAACAATTGGAACTCATCCTGCGAGCATGTGTACACTAAGCAAAATCGTTTTTTGTCGATATCAAACGGCTTTGTTCTTGTACTGTTTACCCAGCCATCGCCCTTCATTGTCTCTCCTCATGACTTCATCTTCTTATAATTATGCACTTCTTTTATGGTAATCCTTCAATCTCCCAAGAGCGGTGATGTTCTTTAATGTCTTTAATCTGTGTTACCATGTCCCTTATCCTTTAGTAGTGGACTTCACACCTACATGTAACAATGCCTGTTATAATGTTGACCATTCAGTTATTGATTGTCCAGTTCAGACAGTGCAGTCATTCATTGTCCAGTTCGAAGTTAGTTGTTTGCAGATCGAATTCAGTGTGTTCAAAGCTAATTAAGTTGTGATAAGTTGAGTACGAAATTAGTATAGTAATAAGTTAGTGAGTAAGTTGCAGTGTTGTATCCGAGTCCACCCAATCCGAGTCCGAGACCGAGTCCGAGTCCAGACTGTCCGAGTCCGAGACCGAGACCAGACCGAGTCCAGACCATCCGAGTCCGAGTCCGAGTCCGAGTCCAGACCATCCGAGTCCGAGACCGAGTCCGAGTCCAACTCTTTTTTTGTTATTAATTATTTTTATTTTACATTGATTCATTTTCTTTTCCTAAGGCAATTGATCTATCTCTCGATCAAGTGATTAACCCTAGATATGTGTCACATAATATGCACTCATTCAGGGCTCCACACTCACGGTTTTTTTTAACAGGCCCTTTTGGGCCAGTAGATTTGTTTCAATTATTGTATAGGTATATTCGTTGTATTACTTATTATGGCGTTATGAAGGGTAATATAATCACCCGACGTTGTGAAATATTATGTATGCGAGCGAGCGGAGCGAGCTTGAAAATTTTACCTATTTCACAGCGGAAAATTGCCATTTATTTCAATTACTGTATGGCTATATTCGTTTTATTACTTATGATATGGCGTTATAAAGGGAAATACAATCACCCGACGTTGTGAAATATTTTATATGCGAGCGAGCGGAGCGAGCTTGAAAATTTTACCTATTTCACATCGGAAAATTGCCATTTGTTTCAATTATTGTATGGGTATATTCGTTTTATTACTTATGATATGGCGTTATGAAGGGTAATATAATCACCCGACGTTGTGAAATATTATGTATGCGAGCGGAGCGGAGCGAGCTTGAAAATTTTAGCAATTTCACAGCGGAAAATCCCAAAATCCCGGAGAAAATGAGGGAGAAAAGAGGGGAAAGGAATAAATGAAAAAAGGGACCCGCATGTCTAAGGATTTTAATGAAAAGGGGACCCATAAAGGATCTTTCTTGAAAAAGTCACCCTTCCCAGCGGCACATCCCCGTATACCCAATATACGTGAGTACCCCCCCCCCCGGGTGTTTGATAGCCGAACATTTTCAGAATCGCGGTGTCAATTCATAAAAAAGACAGTATAAAATGAAAGCATACCTATCAAATATAAGCTTGGGCTATTTGTTATGGATATGTAACTTCCGTGTCCATTCGTTTCTCACAAATGTGATTTTTTGCTCACTTTCTTGTCGGCTGTCAGTTCATTCGCGATCTCTTTTTCAAGCAACAATCGCTTGGTGGATTGGATAGAATATTTGGCTTGTTTCTTGCAGAATTATAGCACAGAATAGCCAATATGGTCATGCGTCGTGAGGTCGCCTCCTTTTGCGTTACATGCCATTTTGGGCTTCTGCGGGACAACGTTACAGTTGAGAGCCAATATTTTCTGAGGAAGACCCCCTACCCTATCGAAACTATACATTTTCTGTAAGGAAATTACCCAAGGAACCCAAATATGCACTCAGAAATAACACTGGGTGTACAGTTAATTGTTCATATTGACCAAAACATGAAATTTTGTTTACAGTTTTAGAGGTCAATAATTTCCTGATAACTTTTTCTAAAGTAGCTCTAGACAATAAATTATAATGTTTTCTTGCAGAGCAGACTTAGACCTTTACAGCAATATAATATTGTATGGGGTAAATTATCATTTTACAGGAAATTTTTTCATTCATACTTCATGAATTTTTTTATTTTTAATAATCAATAATTTTCACTAAGTAGGAGTCACTAGATGAATGGAATATAGAGTAAAGCCTAAATATGATGAGCCATAATACAGTTTGATAAATAAGCTTTAATTTTATACCAAATTTGTATTCTGAAACCTTTTATTTTTCAAGATATTAACGTTTTTACCAAGAATTCACAAAATTTATCGGTCAAGATTGTGCCCCCATAGAGTCTGTACAGGAAACCCCCAATTTTCTTTGTTTGTGTTGATTTAATAAAACAATTATTTGGCAAAGACACTTTTCAATCATTTGACATTAAAGTTCAATATGTAAGCTTTCATTTGATACCAAAATTGAAGTTATACATGTAGTTTTGACAAAGTTATTAACGTTTTAAGAAAAATTGCGCTTTGAGAGTCATTTCCCCATAGACTTTGTACACGGGCGCCGCTTCCTGCGGCGCCGCTTCCTGCGGCGCCGCTTCCTGCTCCACCCTCCGTCTTAAACCTTCAAACGGCTGTATCTCGATCTTAAATAGAGGTATACCTTTGAAACTTTGCAGAATGATAGCATTTTGATAGCCCTTTCAAATGATACCAAATTTGTTTTGAAAATATTAAGTAAAATGCACCAAAAAAATCCCAAAAATGTAACGGCTCCACCCTATTTGGAGGCGAGTTCATGACACACGACCATATACAAGTATACAAAATATACGGAAATTGGCCGGTCTCGAGCTGGACTCGGCCCGAGTCATCGAGTCAACGACCTTCGAGTCCGAGTCCGAGGCCGAGTCCAGGGTCCCCGAGTCCGAGTCCGAGGCCGAGGCCGGCAATGCCGGCCTCGAGTCCGGTCTCGAGACCAAGACCGGCCTCGAGTCATACAACACTGGTAAGTTGAGTTACAGTTTGTCCTGTTCGTCGTTGAGATATACACATCCCAGGTCGAAATTCCCATAGAACCAAGACCCATAGGAATCCCATAGACACCCATAGGCCTAATGGTTTCTATGGGATCCTATGGGTTTCAATAGGGAAAGTGGAACATGGGTTTCTATGGGTCTTAGGGATTCCTATGGGTCTTTCTATGGGTTTTGATTTTTGGGGACTTTCGACCTGGTAAATTTCTATGGGTCCCATAGAACATCATAGAAAATCCATAGAACATCATAGAAACCCATAGAAAACCCATAGAAAACCCATAGGGGCCCCATAGGATTGTTCCATGGTTTCTATGGGAATTTCGACTTGGGTATATGATGGGTGATGATGATGATGAAGAATTATGAGGATGGTGATAATGATGGCAGTGAGATTTGGTGATGATGATGATGATGATTATGATGATGATGATGATGGCAATGATGATGATGAATAATGGGGATGATGATGATGATGATGATGATGATGCGGTGGATGAAGATGAGGGTGATATGAAATTCTTTAAAAGAACAAGATTTCCCCCAAAATTTGAGCTGCTTTGCCCCTCCTCCTCCCCTCCCCCCCCCCCCCCCCCCCGAGGGGTGCCTCAAGAGATGCACGCAGCCCCCATGATGATGGCGGTGGTGATCATGAAGATGGTGATGATGAGGAAGATGAAGATGAAGATGAAGATGAAGATGATGATGATGATGATGATGATGATAGGGATGATGATGATGATAATCATGATGGTGATGATGATGCACGATGATACAAGGCAATAACATTGATGGTAATAATAATAGCTTCGTGCACCCCAAGAGATCCCCGGTGCCCCCGGAGCAAAACATATGATATGATATGACAGTGGAGTACCCAGGATTTTTTCAAGGGAGGAGGGAGGTTATTTCGTCAGCACACCGCTGTAACGGCTCGTGTCTAGCGCTTTCATGGTCTCTTTGACTGACTGACTGACTGACTGACTGAAAGATTTTACTGTCGGCCTTCTAGCGCTAGACGCTACGATTGACGCCCGTCGTGCGGGCCAAGACAAGAACAGCGTGATCTTCTGGTACCAGATTACAGAATTACAGAATGGCAGTTAGTTGTACTGGCAGTCATAAATACATGAAAAGGGATTTGAGCTTGTTATTACAGAAATATCAATATTTCTCTGGCAACTATGATACATAAACTCATGCATCGATCTAGTCTTTTTGTCTCTTATTTTGTTGTATTGAAAATACTTTTCAACAACCGTTGCAAAACTTTTGGCACACAGCGTTCAAATGGTGGGTACGGTACGGTGACCAGCCGGGTCGGATCACCCGTATGTAACGCGTACGGGGGCACCGGATCGATGGGGGCAGGGCGCAAGTTTCGTTTTACACAATAGCCTAGGGAATGTCGCCAAAAACTCGTGAAAACGCGCTGGTTTTAAAGCCAAGACTAGCTCGCATTGTATTTCTATGCATCAAACTCTGCGACATCGATCTAGCTAACAAGTCCAAGGGCACGGGTGACCATTAATTAGTGGCCGATCTCAATGCGGACTACGACCACAAACGACGAGACTAGTCATCTAGGCGTAGATACATTACAACAGTCATCATGGTGTGTGTAACCACGATTTTATTGAGAAATACGAGCTAGTCTTGGCCTACCAGCGCGTTTTCACAAGTTTTTGGCGACATTCCCTAGGCTATTGTGAAAAACGAAAACTCGCGGGCGGGGCGACCCGACTGGTTACCGTACCCACCATTTGAACGCTGTGTGCAAACAGTTTTGCAACGGTTGCTGAAAAACGTTTTAAATGCAACAAAATTAGCATCAACAAGACATGCCAGAGATATATTGATATTTCTGTAATAACAAGCGCAAAACCTATATTTTCATGTATTTATGACTGCCACTGCCATTCTGTAATCTTTTGGTACCAGAAGATTCGCCTGCACGACGGGCGTCAATCGTAGCGTCTAGCACTAGAAGGCCGACAGTAAAATATTTCAGTAATAATGTCAAAGAGGCCATGAAAGCGCTAGATTTGTCAATCTACTTAACTTCAAGTTTTTTCAATACGAGCCGTTACAGCGGTGTGTTAGGTTATAAATATTTATATACACACCTTCTTCTCCCTCCGCTCTTTCGGAGATCAGTGCGGCAAGTCCCCCCCCCCACTGCTGGTAGTGGTAGACATACAGCTGTTGCACTATAGCAGTGTACTGTAGGCGTAGCTGCAACCAATTTCAACTCGTCAACATGCAGTCACAGGCACAGCTTGGCAGGCCTCTGAAATTTTACAAAAAGACCCAATTTGTTTATTTGCACCAATACCATGACTTAAATAAGTATTGACTGTAGCCTACAGATAATTCAATGCTCGAAATTAACTTTTTTTTTCTGTTCGGCCGGTCGGGCATGTAAAATAAATATTTTTCTGGTTCCCAGTAGGGCAAGTAAAATAAATATTTTTCTAATTGATAAATTATAAAATTACCACCACCACCATTAAACAAATCTGTTGTCAGTGAATATACAAAACCAAACCTAGAATCAGTTGAAATCACTAACACAAAAACACATACATGGGATTGAGACACTGACCAATGGCAGCAATGGCAATGCCATAGCCCATAGCATAGCAAAATCACATAAATCAATTAAATTTGTGTTATTTTAAAATCTTAAATAATTTGAAGTAGTCACAAGTCCCTACCTTGTTAAAATAATTCCTTCTGATACCTTCAAAAGATGAAATTACCCCCCTTTATTGACGGTAATTAAGACAATATAATACAGACAGCACACCAACAATACATACAAAGTATAAGCACACTGTTGAAGTTGTAGGTTTTTGGCAGTGTATATAGTACATGTGGTTACCATATCCCGGGGGGGGGGGGGGGGGGGGGGGCACTCGAATTATTTTTTGACGGGGGTGTGTCGCACGGAACTCTGAAATGGGGGTCTGAAGAGCTGACTACAAGCACAATATAGGGTCTTTGGAGCTACAAAAACCCTGAAACGGGAGTTAATGGGTCTAAGGAGCAGACTAAAACTACAAAATACAAAGACTTGGAGCTACCTGCAAAGACCTACGGAAACCCTCAAAAAGGCTCAAATGGTGGTCCAAGGAGCCGAACTAGAAGAGAATAATGGACTTGGCGCTAGTCAATTACATAGCCAAGTCATTCCGGGGGGCTATGGAGCGACAATGCCACACACTGTACTAGCTCCCTCCCTCACACACACACATACAATACTAATTCAGAGTGAAATCATGGTTTACCTTCAGATTGGTCTTTATTCGGCAGATCGATCCACAGAACAATCACAAATTAAGTATGGATTTATAGAATTGAAATAGGTTCACAGACAACCACGGAGCACAATGTATAAGAAATAATGTTCTCTGTCCTTCTCCAAAGAGCTCCAAAAGTGTACTGCTATATTGACTTTGGGCACAAAACCATGCTTTCAAAATCACCCATGCATGAGCAATCTAAAACAATGCTGACCATTCAACATGTGAACACACTACTATACTGGACACAGTACAGAGCACCACTGCAAAGGTATAGAGAGAGAGGGGAGAGAGATGATGTAGAGAGGAAGGGGAGAGAAGCACAGTAGGTGGGGGGTAAAGCAGGGAGTCCAGGATTCAGGAAGATGAAATGATAAAGAGGGGAGGGTTATTGAGAGAGGCGGATAGAGGCAGATACAATGATGGGGAGAGGCAGAGATAGGAGGGTGAAGGGAGAGAGGTTAAGAAGTAGAACAAGGACGGGAGAGAGGAGTAGAGTGAGAGTGAAGCTTGAAATATACTCAGGACCCAGAATGCAGTTTTGTTACAATATTCAGATAGAAAGATAGTTAGATAGATAGATAGATAGATAGATAGATAGATAGAAGGATGGATGGATGGATGGATGTATGTATGTATGTATGTATGTATGTATGTATGTATGGATGGATGGATGGATGGATGGATGAATGGATAGATAGATGGATAGATAGTTAGATAGATAGATAGATAGATAGATAGATAGATAGATAGATAGATAGATAGATAGATAGAAAGAAAGATAGATAGACAGATAGATAGATAGATAGATAGATAGATAGATAGATAGATAGATAGATAGATAGATAGATAGATACAATATGATTGGCTGCCAGACTGGTAGACATTCAGATAGATAGATAGATATATAGATAGATAGATATATAGATAGATAGATAGATAGATAGATAGATAGATAGATAGATAGATAGATAGATAGATAGATAGATAGATAGATACAATATGATTGACTGCCAGACTGGTAGACATTCAGATAGATAGATAGATAGATATATATAGATACAGAAAGAAAGAAAGAAAGAAAGATATGAGATATATTTAGATCTATAGAATGCACAGTAATAATCATTTACTAGCTCAAATTGCAAGCTCATTGCAATACAGGCTTTTGACTATAAGCTGAACATCATACAAAAGGGAAATTCCAAGAAAAAAACATAACCCGGCTTTGAAATCCCAAGCTTATATTGCTGTTTATACGAATGCAATAAGGTATACGAGTTTCAATTTAGTATGAAGATTTGGACAATGCTACTAGATCCCTTTATATTCCGATATGTGGCACAAAATACACGATAAATTCATATTCTTGTTTTTATAAGCTATATACAGTATGTGTAAGATTAGCTACAGGGTAATCAAAATGACTCTGAGCAGGTATAACAAACAAGAAATAAATAAACAAGTCTTTTACTGTATTTTAAATATTTCTCTTTACTTTCTTATTATTTTGCCTTCCTCTAATTATATTTCCTATTCTGTCAAAAGAGGATTTTGTAATCCTGAAGTTCAAACTCACTGGCATAATTTGTGTTGCTCGGTTCTGGCACTGTAACCAAAATTGAAATACCACCCTCTCGTGGTAGATATTAGAATGATGATTTTGAATATCCTTCCACAGCAGATAAAAGTCGCTGAAAATCATTAATTTGAAACACAACTCAGCCACACTTCTCACTACAAGTGAAGGTTTCATATTTCTAATAAAACACTGACATTCCGACATCATACCGTGTCATAATAAAAAAAGAGGTTATGACAGGTAACAAGTTATAAGGCTTTTTCGCGAATGAATATCAAGCTGTAAATAGTCATTCTTAATCATTACACATTGATAATTTCATCGGCATTCAGCGAAATTGTGTATGGCAAAGTGGACTGTGCTCTCGGCCCCGGTGCTTAAATAGCGTTGGTGGTTCAAACCCTGGTCGATCTGGAATAATACTTTTTTTTCTTTTATCAATAAATGTTGTTATCACTCAATAGATTTTAAATATAATATAAGTAATGAAAGCTTGCTTTCTCTATTTCTGCTTTTTCTTTTTTATCAGTTAATTTTTTTTCCCATATTTAGTGAACTTGTCATATACCCAGGTCGAAATTCCCATAGAACCAAGACCCATAGGAATCCCATAGACACCCATAGGCCTAATGGTTTCTATGGGATCCTATGGGTTTCAATAGGGAAAGTGGAACATGGGTTTCTATGGGTCTTAGGGATTCCTATGGGTCTTTCTATGGGTTTTGATTTTTGGGGACTTTCGACCTGGTAAATTTCTATGGGTCCCATAGAACATCATAGAAAATCCATAGAACATCATAGAAACCCATAGAAAACCCATAGAAAACCCATAGGGGCCCCATAGGATTGTTCCATGGTTTCTATGGGAATTTCGACTTGGGATGTATTTGGTGTAAAGTTATACAGCTGTTTCTGCGTGGAATAATTATACACGATTAACCGTATAACTCTCGTCAACTGTTATCCATTCTCCTGAGCTCGTGGAACGTGATTTAGTGATTGTGATTTAGAATAATTATACCCTCGGCCATCCATACATTAATCGTCGCTTTCATCCGCACATCACATACCCACACGAACTAATCGTAACAGTATTTCTGAGAACGATCCTGCATGGCCATCGAATGACTAATACGTGCCTTCGCAGTTGTTGCGATCGCAAGAACACGTGACAAAATTCTAGTACGGAAGTAGATTCACGATCAGCTCTTCCATAGACTAACACGGGATTTTGTTCTCAAATCAACTCGCACAGGATCCGATATTTGGCAGAGATTTTCTTTTATCCAAGTATTATTTGTAAGGTAAGAAACCAACGTTTATGATCCTGTATTTTTATAACGATCCTTCAACAAATAAACCTTATAAAACGACGTTAAGTCGGCTAATAAGAGTGGGGCCCTGCCCAGTCCCATCTGTTCAAATGTGTGTGGAGTGCATGTGTGTGCCCGTATTTTGCGTCGGTGACTTGCCTTTTCCAGCTGCTAAACACTCCCAAATGTGCTTTAAAATTAAACGTATGCCTCATGGTTTCATACACCTGAGACATTCATTTGGTTAATTAATTTCTACCTAAAACACGTGTTTAGCAGTTGGAAAAGTAAAGTCACCGACGCAAAATACGTGCACTCACACACATTTGAACAGATGGGACTGGGCAGGGCCCCACTCTTATTAGCCGACTTAACGTCGTTTTATAAGGTTTATTTGTTGAAGGATCGTTATAAAAATACAGGATCGTAAACGTTGGTTTCTTACCTTACAAATAATACTAGGATAAAAGAAAATCTCTGCCAAATATCAGATCCTGTGCGAGATTAATAATGTTGATTTGAGAACAAAATCCCGTGTTAGTCTATGGAAGAGCTGATCGTGAATCTACTTCCGTACTAGAATTTTGTCACGTGTTCTTGCGATCGCAACAACTGCGAAGGCACGTAACGATTGAACCACGGACCCTATGACGGGCCTCCGGTGACATATATCATCGATCGAAAACTAGATCGAAGTAAGTTACAAAATCTCTTCGAAGTGCACATTGGTACGTGTTATGGTGCCTGTGTTTATGTGTGTATGTATCAGCAGTAATACAAGCAGCCTTCGAACCCACACATTTGACGTGCTTTGCTTGTGTATGTCGCGTGTATAAAATCGGCTGTGTGGTAGTACAGTCTTCATTTCTTCATTGTTCGCCAATCAGAGAGCTCGATTTATGGTCGGATACGGTCCGGAGAGTACTCTGTAGACTGTAGTCTATGTGTTGTCGATGGACACACAATTGTCCGCGTCTTCGATCGATGATTCGAAGTAACGTATTAAAATCCAGCTCCCTGTAAAGGGAAACGGACACTGGCATTATAGTGGCATTTAATGTGAACCCAAGGTTTGTATTAAAGGCGAACACTATACGTTATTGACCATGTGGGCTTGGTGTGTAAGTATGGATGGTGTGAAAAGGTCCCCTATTCTACCTCCTCGTCAATATATACAGTGCTTATAGTCTGGTTCCAAGGCATTATAATATGTTTATCTGTGTGTAAGGCTGGGTTACTGGCTTACAGTAACTGGTCAACACGGAGGGGTGGGGTAAGAGCTAGGGGCTGTTTGGGGTGAGAGGGTCGAAAGGGGAGAGACTAGAAAAAGTCGTGATTTATAATGAAGTTGAAATATGAATCATGTAATTTGCACTCACCACACATCAGTGCACGAATTTGAGAGGGGAGGAACCTTTTAGAAAGGGGATATTGTGTAGAAAACACCCCCGTCAGTATCATTACCCTCATATGCCACACTCAGATACAGGACCATAATCTACGGCTAATTTAGCTCTCCCCCGAACTTTCAAGGGCACACATCAATAAATCATACTGCTTCTGCCAATGCGAATGTTACTACAGGCTATATTATGTGTGTATTATTGTGTTTAAAGTAATCTCGGCACATTGTTAAAATCCACACAAATATCTGAAATGGAACGCTATCGCCGTTGTGTTAGCTACTGTATATCAAAATTTCAATTGAGCTTGAAACATATTTCGGATACCAACCTTACATCTAGTTATAAAGTGTACTCTGTGATGGTACGTGGGCTCCGTTCGGTCTCCATGTGTAAATAAAATCGTTCGAACGATTTTAGTTAATACAGGGATCGAGCACGCACGTTACTTCGAGTCATAGATCGAAGACATGGACAACACGTAGACTACATAGTACTCTTCGGACCGTATCCGACCAGAAATCGAGCTCTCTGATTGGCGAACAATGAAGAAATGGAGAGTGTACTACAACACTGCCGATTCTATACACTCGACACACAAATAATGCACGTCAAATGTGTGGGTTCGAAGGCTGCTCGCTTCAGTGCTTAGAGTCTGGTTCCAATACATGTTTCTCTGTGTGTGTTTGGCTTACTGGTCAGCGCAGAGGGTTGGATAAGAGCTAGGGGCTGTTTGGGGTGAGAGGGGCGAAAGGGGAGACTTGAAAAAGTCGTGATTTATAATGAAGTTGAAATACATTGTAAATTAGGCAAGAAAATATCATTGCATATTTTCACTAATTACAGTAGTCGGTGATATGTGAATCATGTAATTTGCACTCACCACACATCAGTGCACGAATTTGAGAGGGGAGGAACCTTTTAGAAAGGGGATATTGTGTAGAAAACACCCCCGTCAGTATCATTACCCTCATATGCCACACTCAGATACAGGACCACAATCTACGGCTAATTTAGCTCTCCCCCGAACTTTCAAGGGCACACATCAATAAATCATACTGCTTCTGCCAATGCAATTGTTACTACGGGCTATATTATATTGTGTTTAAAGTAATCTCGGCACATTGTTAAAATCCACACAAATATCTGAAATGGAACGCTATCGCCGTTGTGTTAGCTATATCACAATTTCAATTGAGCTTGAAACATATTTCGGATACCAACCTTACATCTAGTTATAAAGTGTACTCTGTGATGGTACGTGGGCTCCACTCGGTCTCCATGTGTAAATAAAATCGTTCGAACGATTTTAGTTAATACAGGGATCGAGCACGCACGTTACTTCGAGTCATAGATCGAAGACATGGACAACACGTAGACTACATAGTACTCTTCGGACCGTATCCGACCAGAAATCGAGCTCTCTGATTGGCGAACAATGAAGAAATGGAGAGTGTACTACAACACTGCCGATTCTATACACTCGACACACAAATAATGCACGTCAAATGTGTGGGTTCGAAGGCTGCTCGCTTCAGTGCTTAGAGTCTGGTTCAAATACATGTTTCTCTGTGTGTGTTTGGCTTACTGGTCAGCGCAGAGGGTTGGATAAGAGCTAGGGGCTGTTTGGGGTGAGAGGGGCGAAAGGGGAGACTTGAAAAAGTCGTGATTTATAATGAAGTTGAAATACATTGTAAATTAGGCAAGACAATATCATTGCATATTTTCACTAATTACAGTAGTCGGTGATATGTGAATCATGTAATTTGCACTCACCACACATCAGTGCACGAATTTGAGAGGGGAGGAACCTTTTAGAAAGGGGATATTGTGTAGAAAACACCCCCGTCAGTATCATTACCCTCATATGCCACACTCAGATACAGGACCATAATCTACGGCTAATTTAGCTCTCCCCCGAACTTTCAAGGGCACACATCAATAAATCATACTGCTTCTGCCAATGCGAATGTTACTACAGGCTATATTATGTGTGTATTATTGTGTTTAAAGTAATCTCGGCACATTGTTAAAATCCACACAAATATCTGAAATGGAACGCTATCGCCGTTGTGTTAGCTATATCAAAATTTCAATTGAGCTTGAAACATATTTCGGATACCAACCTTACATCTAGTTATAAAGTGTACTCTGTGATGGTACGTGGGCTCCGCTCGGTCTCCATGTGTAAATAAAATCGTTCGAACGATTTTAGTTAATACAGGGATCGAGCACGCACGTTACTTCGAGTCATAGATCTCTTCGGACCGTATCCGACCAGAAATCGAGCTCTCTGATTGGCGAACAATGAAGAAATGGAGAGTGTACTACAACACTGCCGATTCTATACACTCGACACACAAATAATGCACGTCAAATGTGTGGGTTCGAAGGCTGCTCGCTTCAGTGCTTAGAGTCTGGTTCCAATACATGTTTCTCTGTGTGTGTTTGGCTTACTGGTCAGCGCAGAGGGTTGGATAAGAGCTAGGGGCTGTTTGGGGTGAGAGGGGCGAAAGGGGAGACTTGAAAAAGTCGTGATTTATAATGAAGTTGAAATACATTGTAAATTAGGCAAGAAAATATCATTGCATATTTTCACTAATTACAGTAGCCGGTGATATGTGAATCATGTAATTTGCACTCACCACACATCAGTGCACGAATTTGAGAGGGGAGGAACCTTTTAGAAAGGGGATATTGTGTAGAAAACACCCCCGTCAGTATCATTACCCTCATATGCCACACTCAGATACAGGACCATAATCTACGGCTAATTTAGCTCTCCCCCGAACTTTCAAGGGCACACATCAATAAATCATACTGCTTCTGCCAATGCGAATGTTACTACAGGCTATATTATGTGTGTATTATTGTGTTTAAAGTAATCTCGGCACATTGTTAAAATCCACACAAATATCTGAAATGGAACGCTATCGCCGTTGTGTTAGCTATATCAAAATTTCAATTGAGCTTGAAACATATTTCGGATACCAACCTTACATCTAGTTATAAAGTGTACTCTGTGATGGTACGTGGGCTCCGCTCGGTCTCCATGTGTAAATAAAATCGTTCGAACGATTTTAGTTAATACAGGGATCGAGCACGCACGTTACTTCGAGTCATAGATCGAAGACATGGACAACACGTAGACTACATAGTACTCTTCGGACCGTATCCGACAAGAAATCGAGCTCTCTGATTGGCGAACAATGAAGAAATGGAGAGTGTACTACAACACTGCCGATTCTATACACTCGACACACAAATAATGCACGTCAAATGTGTGGGTTCGAAGGCTGCTCGCTTCAGTGCTTAGAGTCTGGTTCCAATACATGTTTCTCTGTGTGTGTTTGGCTTACTGGTCAGCGCAGAGGGTTGGATAAGAGCTAGGGGCTGTTTGGGGTGAGAGGGGCGAAAGGGGAGACTTGAAAAAGTCGTGATTTATAATGAAGTTGAAATACATTGTAAATTAGGCAAGAAAATATCATTGCATATTTTCACTAATTACAGTAGCCGGTGATATGTGAATCATGTAATTTGCACTCACCACACATCAGTGCACGAATTTGAGAGGGGAGGAACCTTTTAGAAAGGGGATATTGTGTAGAAAACACCCCCGTCAGTATCATTACCCTCATATGCCACACTCAGATACAGGACCATAATCTACGGCTAATTTAGCTCTCCCCCGAACTTTCAAGGGCACACATCAATAAATCATACTGCTTCTGCCAATGCGAATGTTACTACAGGCTATATTATGTGTGTATTATTGTGTTTAAAGTAATCTCGGCACATTGTTAAAATCCACACAAATATCTGAAATGGAACGCTATCGCCGTTGTGTTAGCTATATCAAAATTTCAATTGAGCTTGAAACATATTTCGGATACCAACCTTACATCTAGTTATAAAGTGTACTCTGTGATGGTACGTGGGCTCCACTCGGTCTCCATGTGTAAATAAAATCGTTCGAACGATTTTAGTTAATACAGGGATCGAGCACGCACGTTACTTCGAGTCATAGATCGAAGACATGGACAACACGTAGACTACATAGTACTCTTCGGACCGTATCCGACCAGAAATCGAGCTCTCTGATTGGCGAACAATGAAGAAATGGAGAGTGTACTACAACACTGCCGATTCTATACACTCGACACACAAATAATGCACGTCAAATGTGTGGGTTCGAAGGCTGCTCGCTTCAGTGCTTAGAGTCTGGTTCCAATACATGTTTCTCTGTGTGTGTTTGGCTTACTGGTCAGCGCAGAGGGTTGGATAAGAGCTAGGGGCTGTTTGGGGTGAGAGGGGCGAAAGGGGAGACTTGAAAAAGTCGTGATTTATAATGAAGTTGAAATACATTGTAAATTAGGCAAGAAAATATCATTGCATATTTTCACTAATTACAGTAGTCGGTGATATGTGAATCATGTAATTTGCACTCACCACACATCAGTGCACGAATTTGAGAGGGGAGGAACCTTTTAGAAAGGGGATATTGTGTAGAAAACACCCCCGTCAGTATCATTACCCTCATATGCCACACTCAGATACAGGACCATAATCTACGGCTAATTTAGCTCTCCCCCGAACTTTCAAGGGCACACATCAATAAATCATACTGCTTCTGCCAATGCGAATGTTACTACAGGCTATATTATGTGTGTATTATTGTGTTTAAAGTAATCTCGGCACATTGTTAAAATCCACACAAATATCTGAAATGGAACGCTATCGCCGTTGTGTTAGCTATATCAAAATTTCAATTGAGCTTGAAACATATTTCGGATACCAACCTTACATCTAGTTATAAAGTGTACTCTGTGATGGTACGTGGGCTCCGCTCGGTCTCCATGTGTAAATAAAATCGTTCGAACGATTTTAGTTAATACAGGGATCGAGCACGCACGTTACTTCGAGTCATAGATCTCTTCGGACCGTATCCGACCAGAAATCGAGCTCTCTGATTGGCGAACAATGAAGAAATGGAGAGTGTACTACAACACTGCCGATTCTATACACTCGACACACAAATAATGCACGTCAAATGTGTGGGTTCGAAGGCTGCTCGCTTCAGTGCTTAGAGTCTGGTTCCAATACATGTTTCTCTGTGTGTGTTTGGCTTACTGGTCAGCGCAGAGGGTTGGATAAGAGCTAGGGGCTGTTTGGGGTGAGAGGGGCGAAAGGGGAGACTTGAAAAAGTCGTGATTTATAATGAAGTTGAAATACATTGTAAATTAGGCAAGAAAATATCATTGCATATTTTCACTAATTACAGTAGCCGGTGATATGTGAATCATGTAATTTGCACTCACCACACATCAGTGCACGAATTTGAGAGGGGAGGAACCTTTTAGAAAGGGGATATTGTGTAGAAAACACCCCCGTCAGTATCATTACCCTCATATGCCACACTCAGATACAGGACCATAATCTACGGCTAATTTAGCTCTCCCCCGAACTTTCAAGGGCACACATCAATAAATCATACTGCTTCTGCCAATGCGAATGTTACTACAGGCTATATTATGTGTGTATTATTGTGTTTAAAGTAATCTCGGCACATTGTTAAAATCCACACAAATATCTGAAATGGAACGCTATCGCCGTTGTGTTAGCTATATCAAAATTTCAATTGAGCTTGAAACATATTTCGGATACCAACCTTACATCTAGTTATAAAGTGTACTCTGTGATGGTACGTGGGCTCCACTCGGTCTCCATGTGTAAATAAAATCGTTCGAACGATTTTAGTTAATACAGGGATCGAGCACGCACGTTACTTCGAGTCATAGATCGAAGACATGGACAACACGTAGACTACATAGTACTCTTCGGACCGTATCCGACCAGAAATCGAGCTCTCTGATTGGCGAACAATGAAGAAATGGAGAGTGTACTACAACACTGCCGATTCTATACACTCGACACACAAATAATGCACGTCAAATGTGTGGGTTCGAAGGCTGCTCGCTTCAGTGCTTAGAGTCTGGTTCCAATACATGTTTCTCTGTGTGTGTTTGGCTTACTGGTCAGCGCAGAGGGTTGGATAAGAGCTAGGGGCTGTTTGGGGTGAGAGGGGCGAAAGGGGAGACTTGAAAAAGTCGTGATTTATAATGAAGTTGAAATACATTGTAAATTAGGCAAGAAAATATCATTGCATATTTTCACTAATTACAGTAGTCGGTGATATGTGAATCATGTAATTTGCACTCACCACACATCAGTGCACGAATTTGAGAGGGGAGGAACCTTTTAGAAAGGGGATATTGTGTAGAAAACACCCCCGTCAGTATCATTACCCTCATATGCCACACTCAGATACAGGACCATAATCTACGGCTAATTTAGCTCTCCCCCGAACTTTCAAGGGCACACATCAATAAATCATACTGCTTCTGCCAATGCGAATGTTACTACAGGCTATATTATGTGTGTATTATTGTGTTTAAAGTAATCTCGGCACATTGTTAAAATCCACACAAATATCTGAAATGGAACGCTATCGCCGTTGTGTTAGCTATATCAAAATTTCAATTGAGCTTGAAACATATTTCGGATACCAACCTTACATCTAGTTATAAAGTGTACTCTGTGATGGTACGTGGGCTCCGCTCGGTCTCCATGTGTAAATAAAATCGTTCGAACGATTTTAGTTAATACAGGGATCGAGCACGCACGTTACTTCGAGTCATAGATCTCTTCGGACCGTATCCGACCAGAAATCGAGCTCTCTGATTGGCGAACAATGAAGAAATGGAGAGTGTACTACAACACTGCCGATTCTATACACTCGACACACAAATAATGCACGTCAAATGTGTGGGTTCGAAGGCTGCTCGCTTCAGTGCTTAGAGTCTGGTTCCAATACATGTTTCTCTGTGTGTGTTTGGCTTACTGGTCAGCGCAGAGGGTTGGATAAGAGCTAGGGGCTGTTTGGGGTGAGAGGGGCGAAAGGGGAGACTTGAAAAAGTCGTGATTTATAATGAAGTTGAAATACATTGTAAATTAGGCAAGAAAATATCATTGCATATTTTCACTAATTACAGTAGCCGGTGATATGTGAATCATGTAATTTGCACTCACCACACATCAGTGCACGAATTTGAGAGGGGAGGAACCTTTTAGAAAGGGGATATTGTGTAGAAAACACCCCCGTCAGTATCATTACCCTCATATGCCACACTCAGATACAGGACCATAATCTACGGCTAATTTAGCTCTCCCCCGAACTTTCAAGGGCACACATCAATAAATCATACTGCTTCTGCCAATGCGAATGTTACTACAGGCTATATTATGTGTGTATTATTGTGTTTAAAGTAATCTCGGCACATTGTTAAAACCACACAAATATCTGAAATGGAACGCTATCGCCGTTGTGTTAGCTATATCAAAATTTCAATTGAGCTTGAAACATATTTCGGATACCAACCTTACATCTAGTTATAAAGTGTACTCTGTGATGGTACGTGGGCTCCGCTCGGTCTCCATGTGTAAATAAAATCGTTCGAACGATTTTAGTTAATACAGGGATCGAGCACGCACGTTACTTCGAGTCATAGATCGAAGACATGGACAACACTCTTCGGACCGTATCCGACCAGAAATCGAGCTCTCTGATTGGCGAACAATGAAGAAATGGAGAGTGTACTACAACACTGCCGATTCTATACACTCGACACACAAATAATGCACGTCAAATGTGTGGGTTCGAAGGCTGCTCGCTTCAGTGCTTAGAGTCTGGTTCCAATACATGTGTGTGTTTGGCTTACTGGTCAGCGCAGAGGGTTGGATAAGAGCTAGGGGCTGTTTGGGGTGAGAGGGGCGAAAGGGGAGACTTGAAAAAGTCGTGATTTATAATGAAGTTGAAATACATTGTAAATTAGGCAAGACAATATCATTGCATATTTTCACTAATTACAGTTAGTAGTCGGTGATATGTGAATCATGTAATTTGCACTCACCACACATCAGTGCACGAATTTGAGAGGAAAAAAACCTTTTAGAAAGGGGATATTGTGTAGAAAACACCCCCGTCAGTATCATTACCCTCATATGCCACACTCAGATACAGGACCATAATCTACGGCTAATTTAGCCCTCCCCCGAACTTTCAAGGGCACGCCTCAATAAATCATACTGCTCGGTCAATGCGAATGTTACTACGTGCTTCTATGTGTGTATTATTGTGTGTGCGCTCCGCATGTTGGGGGAATCGACCTTCATCATATCCCCGCTCGCTCTCTGAATACTACATAATTTGACACTCTTTGGTCCTCCCATCTGCTAGTACTGTACATCATCGATCGATTTAATTTACTACAGAGAGCCAGCCCGCGCGTACCGCGTCCGTTGGTGCGATCCCAATGTGTGAGCTTCAAACATTCGAAGGAGATTTTGTAATACATAGTCCGAGAGTAAAGGCCAGAATTTCGGGCTTACTGGTCAACGCAGAGGGGTGGGGTAAGAGCTAGGGGCTGTTTGGGGTGAGAGGGTCGAAAGGGGGGAATTGAAAAAGTCGTGTTTTATAATGAAGTTGAAATACATTGTAAATTAGGTAAGCAAATATCATTGCATATTTTCACTAATTACAGTAGTCGGTGATATGTGAATCATGTAATTTGCACTCATCACTCAGTGCACGAATTTGAGAGGGGGGGGGGGGGGGGGACCTTTTAGAAAGGGGATGTTGTGCAGAAAACGCCCGTTTGTGACAGATTTACGCCGTCTTCGCGACGGTCTGTAACTTTTTCTTCACAGCCGCGAAGGTTATTCCGCCTCGGGACCGGGTGGCTCTACAGTGCGAGTCAAATAAAACGTAGCCGGACTGTGATAGCTTATAATGTATGTGTTGATGGTGTTCAAGGTATCATTCTAAAGTCTAAAGCTTGGGTAATCAGTGGCGGATCTACGGGGGGGGGGGGGGTTAAGGGGTTTAACCCCCCCCCCCCCCCCCCCCCTCTTGGGATGCCATGTGAAGCTATAGTGATGTGCATAGAAAAAACACTGCACTGCTATTTAAGGTCTCCATTATGTTAGTAGATGCCAGGAAAACATCACTTACGGGGGTTACGGACTCTCCCCCCACTCGCCGCTACGCGGCTCGGACTTCGCCGCTGCGTTCAACCCCCCACCCCCCTTAGCAAAAAGCTAGATCCGCCCCTTGAAATGGCATTTAGAATTATACATCATACATTTTCATCACCTTTAATTCCGTTTCTTTGAACGCGACCTTAAAAAAAACTACCTGTGTTCAAGTTTGCCGTCTTGTTGCATCATGATTCATGAATTAAACGTCTGTTTGCCATTTGTTCAAAAGAACATTTCAAGAATTGCCGTGGTGATTCAAAACAAACCTAATTTAAAGGAATAGTTGAGTTTTGGTAAAGAGGGCGCCACATATAATTTTTGTGAGATAATGTAAACTGAGTGTCAAATCTGAAAAAGCATAAAGTTTTAAAGGCAGAATAATTTTTATTTGATCAAAATCGGTTCAGATATGGCTGAAATATAACCATTTGTTATAATTGTGGGGCTCACAAATATTCGATCATTTTGAACCAACCGTTTACAAATTCAAGGAATGCTTCCTCTTTCCAAAAAATGTACGAAAGAGGTTTTTGAATCAGATGTTGGTTGTTTCTCTATCTAATCTTTATTTTAACAAAATATCTCATGCACATTATTTCATTTAAAATGGTTGAAACCAATGAATTTTTAGACAGCGCCCTCTCGATTTTTAACAACTTTTGGGGAATGATGACAGGCATTTTACTTATTCCTTTCGAACATGGTGCAGCTATCAACTTGTAATGAAATATAGGGCAGTTTTGGGTCATTACAATTCATTAAAAGTTTGACCAAAACTCAACTATCCCTTTAAATTATTTTCTTCTTTCCAGAGACGAATTTTACAGGCATCAGATTTCAGATATCTTTCAGGTCCACTATTTCTTGATTAAAACTGCTAGACGTTTTAAGCAAATAAGTTATAAGATTCGTACATGTATATTCATGCATGATTTGACAAAATAATAATAATATCTACCTCATATATTTATTGATTACTCTAATTTCTTACTCGAAATACGGAATAAAGATAAATGGAATATAAGCATTATCAAAAATTAACACAAACGTTGGAAAACAATAACTATCATATTCCGGACAACATTTTAGGGACCAACTAAATGGAATTAAGAGAATATATCGAACGGAAAAGTTGTTGCCAAACACTAGAACAATACCTTGGTATTGGTATTTCCCGAAGTGCCCCCGATATTTTGTGTGATATAGTAAAAAACTAACTGTCAAATTCGAAAGAACATACAAATTTAATGACATAATAAACTTTACTTGATCAAAATCTGTTCAAAAACGGCTTAAGATATCCATAAATATATTCTATTCAAAAGATTCTTCACCGGGAACCATCGGGCGATATTAAAATTGTTTTTTAAATGCCGCTCAAAGACTACTTTGAAACAAATCTGAATAGGTTTTTTTTAATCGTTGGAGATATCTCTATTGAATGCGCAATTTTGTATGCAAAAAAACGCTTAAAACAATGATTTGTGTTAAAAAGCGCTCTCTTTAGTTGTAACGGCTCGTTTTGAATGACAACCGGGATTTTACTAGTCGTTTGTAAGTGTGTATACTTTTTGAGCATGGTGAAGTTATAACTATTACTTTGTGCCGTAATGGTGCAGGTTTTGGTTACTAAAGTTCAGTTTGACCAATACTCAACTATCCCTTTAAAGGGATATATAGAAATGAGGAGGGCATAATAATGTTTTCTGGATGGCTAGAGGTTGTGGGAGGGGGTTGAAGAAGAGGATTAAAACTTGGGCATTGCCCCTAGACTTCAGTAATTCATTCATGTTTTCCGAAGAATGCCAGATACCGAGACTGATTATATTAATTGGGATGACCCTGCAGAGAGCGGTATATATTCGCACAAAGTAGAAACATCGGACAATACCCAGTGCCAAACTTTAGAGGCGCATAGGAGCCCCGGATACACCCCGGGCAACTCATATTTTTGGACTTGTTACATTCTCCTCTAAATAATGATATGTTCAGAAATCAGTACGCTTTTCGATGCACACAACACCTCTTGGCTGCCGGTCTTTATCTATTTAGTAACATCGATTGCAGCTATTTATCATACGATTTCGCTTTCTTTATTATTTTGTTAACCTTTTTTTTGCATTGGCCGATAGACAGTTGTTGATTTTAAGCAGATGATGTTTACTTTGACTGTTTCGACTGGTAGCTGATCTCGATACCACATTTTTTTGCGGCAAACCCTCGAAAATTGAGAAGAATCCTGGTCTCGTCCTCGAACATTTTGAGAATGTCTGTTCTTGGCTTCGACAACTTTCTAAGGACCCCCCCAGAGATTGCTGCACACGTTGTCCGGGCAGTTATGACGGGCAGTTAGTTTGATTTAAAAGGGACTGACTTGGTGAAAAATTGACACAAATGGAAACCTTACATTGTGTCACTGAGTCACTCACAGCGCCCAAAACAAAATCTACACGACCAAAATTACCAGGGGTGTCGATCCGTTTTTGAGATTGGGGGGGGGGGGGGGGGCGAAATTTTACAAAATTTCCAGAGTGTCCACTAAGAGAGCTAAAAGCCCCACAGTGTCATTCCCGGAAGTTCAATTATGCGCTCATTGAAAGTGTCTTGATGGCTCGAAGACCTGACTTTGGGGGGGGGGGGGGGGGACCCCACATTTGGGGACAATAATGGGGGTCCAGGGGCCGGGCCCTTTGGAAGCTTTTAGATTTCAGACATTTGCTCCTAGCATGGGTGTTAAAATTGTATAAAATAGTGAACCTACTCATAATGTATTTTTAAAGGGCATAACGAGAAAAAGACTGAGCCTTGCATGAGATGGATCCACGTGATCATGTATACTATAGAGCCATCGATATAGTCTAGGGCATTGGGCTCCCATGAAACTAAGCAAGGGCGTCAACAATTTCTCAAAAGTGTAGGGGAGACATTGCGAGGAAGCGAAGCGACCGAGCGGGGGCGGGTGTGGGAGGGGTGTCCCCCTGCCACAGTAGGGAGCTTTTGTATTTTTGGGCGTGATAGTGCGATTTTGTGAACACCTGAAATTTCACGTAATATGAAGTATATACGTAGGTATGGAACCAAACATACATAATGACTAAGGGAGGGGGACAATCTGCTCCTTTTTCAAATGTGGGGGCACATGATATTCCAATTTGAATTGCGTTCAGCGCATATGTACTGAGATTTTTTTTTTCTGTGACGGTGTGCTATATATCTATAGATGAGGGTTTAATAAACTTCGTTTGAGGTGTGCGTTTGAGAAATTACGCTGCCCATCACATTTCAAAAGGTGTTCAATGTTCAATGTTTTATTTCTCATGTCACCCTGTCGTAGGGTATTGAAGAAAATCACATTTAGCACAATATAACAAATATATACAGATTTATATCCCTTATGAGAATGTTCTAGCCATGTGATTGGTCGAAACATTATTTACTACTTTTACTTGCATAAATATACACTATATTAAAAAGATATAGTACAAGCAAGTTATGAAATCCATTGCAAACCAAATGAAAAGTAGTAATACAAATTGGCAAGATGATTTTCATGATCATTAGTTTAAGTCACATCACTTGTACCTTGGCAGCGATAGGCGTACCAGTGGCGGATCTACGGGGGGGGGGGGGGGGGGGGGGGGGTTAGGGGGTATGCAAGCGTTGTTTGCATACAAAATTGTGCGTTCAATAGAGATATCTTCAACGATTAAAAAAACCTATTCAGATTTTTTTCAAAGTAGTCTTTGAGCGGCATTTAAAAAAAAAAAAATTAATATCGCCCGATGG
>JBAMJV010009987.1:0-53787 GCA_037951105.1 Echinarachnius parma | reverse complement strand
TGATGTCACTGCAGGTCAACAATAGAATTTGCTCTGGAGGGTTTTTTAGGAGGTGGGGCTTAGCATCATGAAGACAAATAAATGATAAAATGTTTAAAAATATACAAAACATATTTGGGTCAAACCGTTTACAAATATTGAATGTGTACACTAATACAGATGAACAGAGGTCAACATGCATTTGGGTTGCAGGGCCCCTTTAAGGTTATACGTATTGAAATTACGATATAATGATATTGACTTTTCAACGCGTAATATGATGATGTCATAACATTTACTTGGCATAAATGAGGTATGAATTCGAATCTACAACTCATAATTGTTCCGAAAATGTAAAGAGAATTGCGGGTTTATGGACTTTAAACAAAGTTATGGCCGAATAAAAAAAAGTATGTTTTTACCATATTTTGCCAATCTGCGTGCGCGCGTAATTTTAACTTTGACGCACGCGTACTCCGTTATTATGAGTCAACAATGACACAAATATATGGAGTGTGTTGAGGAATGTACCCAGGAATGCAAAACCTGTATAAAAACGACATGTTTCTTATTCATTTGCGCTACGCGCGCAAATACGCGCGGCAGACTAATCACAATTGTATAGAGACACACTATAGTTCCTTAATTCCTATTGTTGGATACTTAGGTAAGCCCATATTTCTTTTAGAGCATAACCTCAGCTACAACATATTAAAATCTGGGAGAAAATCGATGGAGAATAAGCAGATAAGCGAGATATGGTCGAAAGTCCCCTGTGATCGATTTCATAATCGATTAAAATGGGTTAAAATTCGCATTTTCAACTTTAACCCTCAATATGATGACTTTATAACATTTACTCGGCATAAATGAGGTATGAATTCGTATCTACAACTCATAATCTATCCGAATATTAAAGGAAAATTGGGTGTGTGTGGACTTTAAAAAAAGTTATGGCCGAATAAAAAAAAGGATGTTTTAACCATGTTTTGCCATTTTGCGTGTGCGCGTAATTTTGACTTTGACGCGCGCGTACTCCGTTATTATTAGTCCGGGAGCATGTCCACAGAAAAAAAGTCCCGTGGGATTTTTTGTATGAAAGCAAACCACCTATCCAAATGTCTCAAGGGCACCCCAAGGAACAATAAAAAACATGTTGGCAGTCTGGTATCCCTGGCAGATGATAATTATGAAGGATAAAAAGAAAACAACATATTTGTACTTAATATAACCTATTTTTTAGGGGTAGGTTAATGTTGGTATTGAGGGCACCTCATAAAAACAATATTTTTGTGTGGTAATGACACATTCAGTGTAGAATCAACAACACGAATATAATGTAAACCATAGAACAAACTTTATTTGGTTGAAATCGGTTCATAAACGGCTGAAATATCCATAAATATATCGTTCATGATATTTGTGGGAAACCCACTTTTATTTGATAATTCAAGAAAATACGATGAAATCCGTATACATTCTGGGAAATGTACCATAAATTGTCTAAACTTGAATGATTATATTAACCAAACGTCACATTCACTAAGTCATGATTCATATTTGTTTATCAAAATAATTATGGTCTCTCGATTTAATTTGAAACGGGCACTTATTCCTGTCACACCTACATGGTGCATCCCTTACAGAAAACTTAGCGCATATGTCTAGCTACACTGCACGCTATAATATACATGCGTTTGTTTAAGTTCCGTTCATGTTTCATCAAGATTCAGCTGTATTCAATTCCAGTATACTAATCATAATAAGACTCATATATTTCGCAGTAGACAACGTTGACTTCACAAAAGCCATCTCTCAAACCACAAAGCCCCGTCTATGCCTCGTTCAGCCTCAAAAAGGATCCCCCACAACCTTCAGATGGTTCCCTTCCAGAGGTTGCCTGGCTGATGGGTCCGACCCTGGTTAGGTCCCATCATGCGGACGGTCAGAGAAGAGGCAGTCCTACCCCAGCGGGGGGGGGGGGGGGGGGGGGCACTCATGTATATTGTAAGACGGGTATGTGCCGCTTAAAAGAACCCCTTTTCACACCCGATCTCAGCTCTAAAGATACCCGATTTTCAAACATTGCCGCTCCATAGACCCCCGGAATGACTTGGCTAGGTAGTCGAGTAGCGCCAAGTCCATTATTCTCTACTAGTTCGGCTCCATAGACCCCCGGAATGACTTGGCTATGTATTTTACTAGCGCCAAGTCCATTATTCTCTTCTAGTTCGGCTCCTTGGACCACCATTTGAGCCTTTTTGAGGGTTTCCGTACGTCTCTGGTAGCTCCAAACTCTATGTATTTTGTAGTTTTAAGTCTGCTCCTTAGACCCATTAACTCCCGTTTCAGGGTTTTTGTAGTTTCAAAGACTCTATATTTTGTGCTTGTAGTCGGCTCTTCAGACCCCCATTTCAGAGTTCCGTGAGGCACACCCTGTCAAAAAATAATTCGAGTGACATTCTGTGCTGTAGGGCAAGACCTAGCACTTGAACACATCAGCCGCTCCATGAAGGTAGCTGGGGCACTTGTGGGTATAACCCAGAATGTCTATGCTCGCTGTAAGTTCATCTTAATCTCACCAGATTGCCAGACTTACCGACGAATCCTGTGACATCGCTGGATTTGCATCGCCTGCTCAGAGGCATCACCATGCCCTCTCAGCTGCAGTGGTTACAAGGCAAGATAAAACATTGAATCGCTCACGTCCACTATTGAAATATTCACAAACCCATTCGTAGAAAAAAGCTGTGACCAATTCAACATGGTGACAAAAGCAGTCATGCCTGAGAATGTCGAGAGTGATATGTGCGCGGAAAGCGCATGGGCCAGAAGTTGTTTGAGGAATTTGTCATCAACCGAATATACCAACAGAATAGGAAGCTTCAGACCCGGAAAACAACTGGGAAACGAGTGAAAGTCAATACTGTCTGGAGACAAGGTAGTTGAGCTCAAAGAAGATCATAAACTGTTCACCCGCATGTTGTTGGTGTCAAAGTCCAGACCCAGCATAAACCTGGAGGAAGCGATCGGCAGACCCGAGTTGTCAGTAGTATCAAGGTCAATGTTTGCCACTAATGGTACAATTCTGCACTGCAACCCTGTAGAGCAGCCTGATGGTCATCCTTGAGAAGCTCCCAAGAAGTGTCACTGATGCGGAAAATCCACTTCCTGACAATAGCACGGAACCTGAAAACATACCTGCAATGATAAAAAGTGGCCTTTGTTGATGCCATGGCAGATGTCCAGTCAATACAAAAGTCTGACAACCTTACATACTGTAACCAGCTGGCTGATCAGTTCACGCATCGTATCCTCGAGAGATACAGTGAGTGATACCGATGAAGTCCATCTGGTCTTTGATCGATGCGCTGTTCCTACCTCTCTAAAGGGTGCCACACATGACAGAAGGCAGGATGATCAGCCAGTCATCGCCTACCACATAACAGATGTTACAAACATAGCAAAGGTCCCACTGAAACGACTCACGTGAAAACAAAGATAGAGCGACTTGCTACCTTGCCGAGAAGATGCTGGTGAAGGCTCATGCAGAATCAAATGGTTGTCACAGTGCCGAGCTACGCACAAAAATGTCAGCCACCTTCAAAGTCAGCAGGAAGAGGCAGACACAAAACTCATCCTGCATGCTGCTGATGCAACTGCTAGTGGGGCTTCCATCATCAAAATTCATTCGCCCAATACAGATGTCTTCGTTCTGGCAATCCGGAGGTATCCAAATGTATGCAGCAACATCTACTTCGTAACTGGAATAGGTACATGTACGAAGCGAAGAGTCATACCCCTGTGACCAATCTACGAAGCCATGGGACGACAAAAGCTGCTGCTCTACCAGGATTGCATGCCTTTCTAGTTCTATGGTAATACTCATCAACGCCTGTTCAGCATCTAGATGAGGGAAAAGCATAGAGTCGTTATATATACAGCTCTATGCGGTACAGTTCCTGTAAAGGGAACTAAATTGTTTGTTTGTTTGTTTGTTTGTTTGTTTGCCTAAATTGTTTGCCTAAATTGTTGCCTTTAGTGGAGCCGACAACACAGGGGGTTTTGCTGGCAAGGGCAAACCTGCATTCTGGAAGATATTTCGTGAGACATGGGATTACAAGGAGATATTTGCTCTGGCAAGTCTAGGAACCATGCCATGGCCGAGTGATGCCATATAATTATGATGGTCTCGAAGAGTTCCTCTTCAATTTGGTCTACGTCCCAGAGAGAAAAAGTACCAAGGTGGAAAAGCTGAAATGGTGGATCTTCACAAAGAAACAGGCCGAGTCAGATAGGTTGGCGCCTCCACAAGACAAGCAATGTTGAGGGCACACTACCATTGACACTGTTCCGAACCAAGAGGTACCATCTCCACATGATTATGGCCGGAGCTTCGAAGTCGATGTTTGGGTTCCTGTGATGACTAAGCAACAGCCTGCACCAAACGCGGTCATCCAGCTGGTGAATTGCGGATGTACAAAGGTCCAAATGTGACAATGCGAGGTGCTTCTGTCGCAAGGCAGGACTCAACTGCACAGAATTATGCGCCTGTGATCTCGGTGAGGGGTGTGAAAATCCTGAAATGTCATTCCATGATGAAGAGGATGAAGACTCTGGAGATGACTAGGACGATGTTGAAACTTCATGTAAATCATGTGCTAGCTGATCTTTCAATTATCAACAAAGTAATACTAATAACCATTTACAGTTGCTTGGTTTGTTATCATATGATGACATTATTGTTGCTGAACTATGTCGAAAATATCCTCTGTACATAATAATGAATAAACAAATGGTTTATCATTAAAGCAATTAGTTCATAGTTTGGAACAAATAATTTTGGGAAGTTAGACTGATCAGTTAATGTCAAAACGAACAGTTATTATTCTATCATGATTGAATGGTAAAATCTCATACAAATGGCTAAGAAACAGGGCCGTTTTCATTAAAAGGGAGATGTTAACACAAGAGGGCGTCCTCCAGACACCATAGTAATCATAGTAATCATAGAATCATAGTAAATGTGATGTTTGGTAAATTTATAAATCATTCAAATTTTTGAAAATGCATGGTACATTTAAACAAATGTGTTAGAGAATTTCATATTTTCTCAAATTATCGAAAACAGAGTTGGTCCGTCATAAATATCATGAATGATATATTTATGGATATCTCGGCTGTTTCTGAACCGATTTCAACCAAATAAAGTGTGTTCTATGATTTACATCTTATACTTGTTGTTGATTCTATACGGAGTTTGACATCACCGCACGAAAATATTGTTTTTTGAAGCGCCCTCTATACTAACATTGCCCTACCCCTAAAAAAAGAGGTTATACCAAGTGCAATTTTGTTGTTTTCTTTTTATCCTTAATAATTTTTATCTGCCAGGGATACCAGACTGCCAACATGTTTTTTATTGTTCCTTGGGGTGCCCTTGAGACATCTGGATGGGTGGCTTGCTTTCATACAAAAAATCCCACAGGAATGTTCATGCTCCTGGACTATATGAGTCAAGAATGGCTCAAATTGATAGGGTGCATTAAAGAATATATAAGGATTGCAAAACATGTAAAAAAACGACATTTTTCCTGTTCATTTGCGTTGTTTTAATTGATGGACGCGTACGCGCGCGTCTCCGAGTGTAATTGCATGCGCATGAGCTTAAAAGATGACCATTCACCTGATAAATATTGATGCAAAATTTGAATTAAAATTGATAACTCATGAATGACATATGATGATTATTAAAATTTGACAAAATGGCTACCTGATGACGTCACAGTAATGTGACGTCACTGAAAAAGTTTGCAGATCTAAGTTAGAACATGATCTATCATCATGTGAAGATTCATGACAATTGATTCATCTGATCTTGAGATATGCGACGAACAAAATTGGGAAGAATAAATAAAATTTAAAAAATAAATAAAAAAATAAAAATCTTGACGAAATCTATAGGTTATACGTATGATATACGTATAACCTAATAATTTGAAACAAAGAAATACATAAGAATAACTGTAATAATTGTAATGATAAAACGGATGTTATGATATAGCGAATGTTCCAATATTGTACTAAAGTAAGGGGGTAAAATCGTTATTAAGGCTAGCATGATGAAGATCCTTAAATAGGGGAAAAACTACAAAGTGATCAATTCAACCACAATCATCAGGCTATAACATTATCACATAAAGAAACGAGTAATCATCAGATGCCAATATAAAATAGTATAATATTATTTGTATTATCACAAATCACAAATGGTATAGTGCATACAGTCATGTAATTATTGAACCACAGATGTTGTGCAGATGACAGCTAACAAAGGAACTGCCCTGAGCTTCCTCAGTGAGAACCGTGTTTAAGTGAACAATTTAATAGTTAATGAGTCATGGAGACAATACAGTCACCTGATACTGATGTAACCATAGCTGTTTAAACCATCAACCTGACCAGTTTGAGTATTCAAATCATTGAAAAGCTGTCATATACAGGCTGTTTAATAATGAGCCCTCTTAAAGATCTTATCCTAATAAAGGACATGCTTTTCCATAGGAGGTTAGGTCACCATCAATGACAAGTATGCAATGTCACGGATTTAAACAGTATAGGTCTATGTTGTTCTTAATGTTTAGTGCTCATTCATGATAGACATGTGTGTACTTCTGGTCCAATGAACATTTTTATGAGTCAAATACAACTTATAGTTGTGTGGACTTGTTGAAACAATGATGTACCAGTACATCCTAAAAGGGTACGATGGCTCTGAAAATGGCCTACAAATTGTAACATTGTTATTGTAGAGTATGTCACTTTGTTTTTCTTTGGTAGGATTATCATGTTTTATCATGATTGTTTTCCCATGCCCATTACTTTGTTTGATTGTATTATCGTGTACATGAATAAAAAGAATCTTCCTACTTAACAAATTAACAATAATTCGACTGAGAGTTGAGGTAAGCGCTACTGCGTTTGACGCTTCATTTATTTTCCCTTATCTTTCCCTACAAGCTACACCTACAAAATATTAACACTGATTGCTGATTACTGTATCAGTTCAATGTTAATATTGGCAGAATACGTAACACACATAAACAAAAGTATATAAGTGCATTTTTGTCAGATATATCATTAAATTGTTATTAGTAAGAAAATGACTTTATTAAATGGTTTATATTGTATTATATTCTTTATTAAGGCCTATTATATTATTGTACTCTACAATCAATATATATTTCTATATTCTACATGACGTACATTTCATTATCAAACATGTTTTACCTCTATTACTGATTTAGTAAAATCAGATACCAACAATACACTATTAAGAACTCATATTCTCAGTATTGTATTGTTTTTAATTTGTTATGTGTTTTATTGTTTTACTTTTTTCGTTTATATCATTTTAAGAACTTTCAAAAATTCAATTGAATGCCATTTGAAGAACTTCAATACAAATTGCGTAACTTTTTAAATATCTTGAACAGTTCAATGTGTTTTTGTATATAAATGAATGAGCAATTTCAAGTCCTTGTATAACACGTGACTTAAAATGACACCTGGCACATTAAGACATATATGGCACAATATAGTATGTAGTCAAATTTGGTATCAAAAGACACGACTCTACAGAACACAAATCTGAAGCAATGTGATGATATCATGATCATGTGATGCTTTGTAGTGTTATTGTGAAAATAGCAAAGACAACCCTTCATGAACCCTAAGGATTTAAAGCGCTATTAACGTACATTATGGGTTAAATCATTTATACGCGTTTTGTGAACTTCCAATAGCTAGATCGAGAGGTTGTCCACCTAGGTTGTGAACCTAGAAGGTCCTAGAAGACATTTCTGATGCACAACCTTTTATAACATTCCATGTATGATACCCTAAAAAAGAGGGTGTTTGCTCCCTGGGTATATGCTGTGAGATACTCTGTCACATAGTGAGTCACGTGAGTCACGTTTTGTGCTTGGAGCATTGTACAAGAATGGGGTAGGGTATGAAGTTTGTATTTCACCAGTCAGTAACCAGATCTCTTCTTTAGATTTATACGAAAAACATTTTGAACAGAGTGATGTCAAGAACCTTGTTTTGTATCACGTCATGCGAGTCACGATAAAGGATAGCTAATTTATAAGTAAATTAAAGATTAGAACATTTGTTTTTCCTTCCTGCCCATGCACACCCAATATCTTAGTTTAAAAAAATATTAAAAGTTAAAATTAGAAAGCCAATTTAGTCCTGGTAAACTGTTAAAAGTAAGATTTTAGTAAAAAATGTCACGCGAGTCACAATGGAATCGATGTGTACAAAGCTCATGGTGGGTCGAACAATAATCCTGGCAGCGAACAAATTGGTCTTGGTCCGGTGAACGGCAAATCCTCCCCCCCCCCCCCCCCAGGTGTAAGAACCTGTCTACGCCACTGCACAAATCACACAATTGAGTGATTTTCGGGCTGACATTCACTTACAAAAGGCCACGTGACATCGGAACGGTATACCCGGATGTCGCAAATGTGGTCTCAAAAGTTGCGAAATACCTCAATGAAAAAAGCCATGAAGTCGCATGGAAGTACCTGCGCGTGTTATGGAATTATCATGCAAACATCGAGGGGTGGTGAATTCCACCCCCCGGCCTGGTTAGGGTTAATTCAGTGAGTCATGGACATTGTCGTCTTAGACATTACATTTTCTCTCAAATGTTTTCTATGTAGAAAAAAGGAAACCAACCAGCAGCCATCAAGGATTACAACAAAGCACTGGAACTAAGGCCGGAATTCCCAGATGGCTATTGGGGGTTAGCTCGTTGTGAACATGTAAGTCACCAAATATAACAATTAACTCCATGAGTGCTGTTCTGATATCAGCATGGTGTGATGAAGCAAAGCAACTACGTTATACGCCAAACAAGTAATGAATAAGATATGTCACCATGGTCACAGGAAGTGATGGCCACCAAAAGGACAATTTTCAGCCATTATTTTCAGTGTTATGGATTTTTGAATGCTTTGATAGATGAAGTGAAATATAACAAATTAATTTCTTTATTACATTTTTTTCAAAAATTAGACATTAACTTTTCTTAAATGTTTTCTATGTAGACACTTTTAGAAATACCAGAGGCCATCAATCATTACAAAAAAGCACTGGAACTAGGGCTGGACATCCCAGATGACTATTGGATGTTTGCTTGTTGTTTACAGGTAAGTCACCAAATATAACTATTAACTCCATGTGTGCTGTTCTGATATCAGCATGGTGCGATGAAGCAAAGCACCTATGTTATACTCCAAACAAGTAATGAATAAGATATGTCTCAGGAAGTGATGGACACCAAGAGGACAATTTTCAGCCATTATTGACAGTGTTATGGATTTTGAATGTTTTGATAGCTGAAGTGAAATAGAACAAATTAATTTCTTTATTGGAAAAAAAATCAAAAATGTAAGTATATCAGCTAGTGTGTACAACAAAGCTAATGTTGTTCCCCCATGATAGTGTATGGTTGGAAAAAATATTAATTGTTATTAATGTTATGTTTAAAAACACAGTACATTTGTATATTGCTTGATTAACAATTAATTGCTGTTAATCGGATATTTTAAAAATTGGTCCTTGCATAAGCTGTTTCGTTGATCAAAAACATTTATTTATTTAATGCATATATTTATTTTGCAGATGGTGTGTGACTGGACAGACTATAAATCGCGCATGGAGAAATTGGAAAAACTCCCCTTCATCCCCCCGCATGTCGGCTTGCTGTTCCCCTTCTCACCTGACTCCCGCAAGCACATGGCCGAGAAGGCGAGCAAACTTTGCGAAACAAATGTACGGCTCTTTGGTCTCTGGAACAACTTATCCATAGCCTTATTATTTTGGGAGAAAATTCAGATTTCAGTTTGATATAATCTTAATGATAAACTAATATTGTTAGTCATCATGATTGCTGCTACTATGTTGGCTAATTAACGAGTTGTTTTGAAGCTAGTGTTGCATCATTATTATTACTCTGGTCATATATGATATACACAGCACTTAGTCCAGCACATAAAGTGACTTAATTAGACAAATGACTTTAATGTTGCTTGTAGAGTGTATAATATATGAAGGTCCTTTTATGGATCTGGACAACAAAAAAATGACTTGCAGATGAAAATCCATGTTCTAATTTGGAATAAACTGATCACATCATCCAACATAAATATACTATATCCCCCTTGAATACATAACTAGTGTATTACAAAACTTTAATTATATTTTGTTCTAAATTTATTACATTACCCCTTTATTAAATTATGAGAAATCGGTTGGTTGTTGTATTAATATCCTAACCACCCACGAATGTTCTATTGTTATGGCTTGATGGTATATAATATATTTATATTTATTGAAATGTTTTTTTTTTATCCACAACTGTAGATCAAAGACCTTAACAAGCACTACAAACATCCGAGGGACCTTAGTGCCAGCAGAGGCAGACTGAGGATAGGCTACGTCAGCAGCGACTTTGGCAACCATCCCACATCACATCTCATGCAAAGCATACCAGGCAAACATAACAAGAAAAACAAAAAAAAAGTAGACATGGTAGAGGTGAGTTGAACACTATCGATGAACAACAGTATAAATGTTAGCTTGTGGTAGCACCATATAAGAGAGGGAGGGAGTAAGGGCTGTACGATTCCTTGGTACCTAGTCATAAAAAAGGATTGCTAGTTCTTAAAGGGACTTACTAACATTGTCCAAATTATCAAAACCCATTGTAGAGGTTCTCTCCTACCTTGTTGTGTTCGTATAAACAAAAAAGCATGGGACAGGTTCGGTTTTTCAAATTTCCCTTTCGTTAAAAAGATATTTACGATTGAAGTGTTCAGATGTTAAACTATCCATTGGATCGTTGAAACCGTGTACAAAGTCAGTGCAACCAGTTATGGAATATAACTTTGCATTTTTGCTCATTACTCGGTCATATAATATTCATTTATCTTGACATTTTCACTCAATACCCAGTGGACATATAGCAGATAACAACAATTTACATGGAATTAACCATTCATCACTTTTTGCACATGTAAACAAAGTTACTAGATCCCTTTAATTGAGCTTGTGTCGTTAACGATATTTGACTTCATATGATTCAGTTTGCTGTTGAAAACAAAGAATATATATTCAGCAAGATCTGTCGGAAGCCCTGAATGCAGTTGAAGTTGACTTTGGCATTTTTCCACCGAGATTTCAAATGTTTGCTATTAGAGTTCTATAAAATGAACTAGCATTCTTAATAATATTTACCAGATTTGCATGATAGACATAACCCATGTTTTCTTTCCCCCTCAGATTTTCTGCTATGCCCTGAGTGCAGATGACGGTTCAAATTTCAGAAAAAAAATCGACAGGGAAGCAAAGCTCTTCGTGGACTTGTCACTGGTAAGTCTAGTGGATAGTTAGTAAAAGCAGAAATATTAATTTTATGACAAGAATGTATTTCTTGTTGGCTAGTTATACTCTTTGTGATATTTTATGAAAGTGAAGAACAAATGTACTCTATTTGTAAACTATTTTTTTCTTGTCTAAATGTCTTCATATGAAAAAAGGTTTAACCCCAGGCTGGAAGGATTCAATATTTTAATGCCTCTTCAACGAAGTAGCCGGAGGCATTATGTTTTCGGGTTGTCCGTACGTACGCACATCCAACGTCCATGCGTACGTATGTACGTACGTCCCGTTCTCGTGATCGCGTTATCTCAATAATCGACGGACGAATTCTTACTATGGCCCATGTATGTCAAGAACCGATTGACGGATTCTCACCAAACTTGCTACATGTATGTAGGGGTGCCAATGAACTGATTATATGTTGGGGTCATGGGTGGTGTCCAACCAGTAACCAGTGCACACATACATGTAGATGGAACTCTGTTATTATGAACTATGTTACGCGCATGTATATTTTCTAGCGGATGCACCTTGGTCCGCCCCTAATAAACCTCACCTCGAGCAGTTTGCATATCTCTAGAAAACTGTCCTCATTTAAGTCTATCATTAACTGTGCATTATCTCAAGGCCACCACCAGATAACGCAACAATGAGGTCAAAGGTCAAATGTTACAGGGCTCATTATGTATGTACAATAGCTTTTGATCGCATTATCTAAAAAAACAAATAAGCGAATTCTCACCAAACTTGGCCCATGTATGTATCTTGGGGTGCCAATGAATTGGTTAAGATTTTGGTGTCATACGGTCAAAGGTCACAGGGCTCATTATATATGCAAAAAATATATTGTGATCGTGTTATCTCAAGAACCGATTGATGGATTCTCACCATACTTGGCCCATGTATGATGTATGTATACCTTGAGGTGCCAATGGACTGTTTAGGTTTTGGGGTTATGAGGTCAAAGGTCACAGGGCTCATTGTCACGTAAGAAATACGCCAAGGAGCAAATTGTTCAAGGTCGCAATTCGTCATAGAGAGTTTATTCAAAGCTCAATAACAACAACAATAAAAATGATGGGGCTTGATTCTCCCCGTACCTGGTTTGGTGGCTACAACCACTTGAAATGCATGAATACAAGTAAAGCAATAATTATTTTATGACACTCATTATATATGCAAAATAGTTTGTGATCGCGTTATCTAATTTGAGCTTGATGTATAAATTGTGCAATGGCGGAGGCATCATTTTCGACTACACGCAGTCGAAGATCCATCCAGTTAGAAATTAAGTGTGGCTCTATCTACCTCCATGTCATCATTGTATTTATTTTTTAATCGTAAATCCCATGCAATGGAAATGTAGTAGTAATGTCATAAATGTGTGTATTTTTCATTGTAGGTCAGCAATGGAGAGGCAGCAGACCGTATCAGCTCTGATGGCATCCACATTCTGGTCAACATGAATGGACACACGGTAGGAGCACGCAATGAGATCTTTGCCCTCAGACCGGCACCCATTCAGGTATGATTTTCATAATTCCAAAGTTATATCAATGATATTGAGTGAATACTTATCATTGACTTTTTACTTTACGGCATACTAAACATGACTTTTGCAATTGATTTAAAGGCAAGATATGTGCAGGTATAAGAAATTCTTTTCCTATCCTTTTTGAAATTATGCTTGATGAAGGTAAATGTAATTTTGCTATTATTAAATTGATAGAGATATATGCAAACAAAAGAAGGAATGCTACCAGAAAATGCGTATCAACTTATTAAGTCATTGTAAAAGAGTCAATAACAACCCTGTCTTTTATTTATCAAAGAGTTTCCTAGAACATCTGTATATGTTTCAAGCTAGGTACGTAATTGGAAGATGGGACTCGTTTGTGAAGAAGTTGTATGATGAAAATGAAGACATGATAGAAACCTGCTGGTATCTTTATATTATTTTTAGGTGATGTGGCTAGGCTACCCTGGCACCAGTGGAGCATCCTTCATGGACTACCTGATCACAGACAAAGTCACTTCCCCCATGAAGTATGCCAGCCAGTACTCGGAGAAACTGGCCTACATGCGTCACACCTTCTTCATCGGCGACCACTGGAACATGTTCCCGCACCTGATGGACAAGGCCGTCGTGGAGATCAAGAGCGGCATGAACAGGGACAACGTGGCCGTCCTCAACTCTATCAACCTCAAGGGCACGCTGAAGGAGCTGGGCATCTCCGATAAGGTAATTCAAAGTAGCAGCTATTCAATACACAAATATTTTGTAAAATGCTGTTTTCTGGCACTACCTTTCAAGCCTTCATGCAGTAAGAATTCTGATTGCATTGAACCCTGCAAATTTTCAGGAACTCATTTATCATTTGGGCTCTTCAAGGCATTCTTCGTTTGGCATTCAAGGGCTGAATCGCCCCTAGCCTCAGTGTATTTATTTCCTGTTTCATATTTAATCTGTATCGGCATTGGCAGTGGCAAAAGTGTTGTCTTGATTGTGACATTTTTCATATTGGTAATAAATATGCCATCTGTACTATTCTTTGCAGCTTTGCTGTGCCCTTTAAACCTGTCAAAAGACAATCTGTATAGAGAGACTGGTAGTTTTTCACCCCTGACAGCAGTTTGCTTTTAAGAGAGCATACATATTCTAACCACTTATTAATGACAAATTAATGTACATTTTCTCTGTTGCTCTATTTGACATTGACAAGTTGACAGATTAGTTCATTTGTTTTTGCAATAATCAGGCTCCAGTCTACGACGAGGCGCCCATCGTAGAGAGCACCTCTTCCCAAGGCCAGGCCATCAACAGCTTTGTGAAGTCGGGCAAAGACCAGACCGAAATCAATGGCGTGACTATCTGTAATGGATCGCAGATAGAGCAATTTGATAAGCAGGTACTTACGACTCCGTGGGCAGCTAATTCACGTCGCTTAAGCCCGGCGCAGACAGAGCCGACTCTACCCGATCCGACTGGTTTTCAGTCAGGCTAGAGTCATTTTCGCTCAGTCAGAGCCGCTCCAATATGTTGAATCGGCCATGAAACCTCCGACTGGCACTTGACTGGAAAAACCGGAGTCATGAGGCAGCGCATACTGATATATTGAGGCTGAAAACCAGTCGGATCGGGTCGAGTCGGCTCTGTCTGCGCCGGGCCTTATTGACAACAGGGCAATTCCAAGCAAACTCCGTGACGGTCAGAGGGTGTTTCTCACAATGAAAGTCCAAATAACTCATAAAATATAAATATCTAGAACCAACTTTTGATATGCATCTGTTACCACTATCCTACCAATTATTTACAATTGGAAAGAAAACCAAAATTACCAATTATTATGAATTATGAATATCAATATCTGCCGTAACGCCATGACGGCAAAAAGACATGGGTTTCTTACATGCTAAGAAACTAAGTAAACTCTGTGAACTACAGGAACAATTTGCACTTTTGTCACATTGATTCTTTGTACTAGACATCAAGCTAGAATATCCAAATAAAAATGTAGACAAAATCCAATGCTCATAGTAAATATGATATCATAAATGTATCTATGCACTGTAACGCCGTGACTGTAACGCCGTGACCTCTGAATTGTACATATTATATATATGGGAGATATTAAAGAGATGAATAATATGATATAATTTTAATGAAGTGATCCAGAATCAATAAAGAACTAGATGAATGGGTGATATAACCAAGATGCTATTAAATGATCATCCGCATGACACAAATTTGCAGCACAGCGCCCTCTATTGATCAACTAATCTTTTAGGACATGGACTGAAATTATTATCTATTTCAGAAGTTAGTTAATGGAACCATCAAATATTAAAACCAAAATACATACTTAAATGTAACAATGAAATATGAGACCTTTGACATCTGACCTTTGACTTTGTTTATCAAAATAACATACAAATGTTTAATTTTTTGTCTGCACAGTGCTAATTTGCAAGTGATTTGTTTCATGTAACATGATTTCAGAATTAGTAAATGTTTGTTTTTGAATTGGTAATTATCCGAGTGACCTTTGACCTGTGCCCTTAACAGTTTCACTTTTTACCTACAGTACTCTTTCTAACATTGATTCTGGAACTTAATTGTGAGAACAAAAACAACAACAATATTTTGACCTGTTGACCTATGACCTCCCATGACCCCATTCCCTAAACAGGTCATATACTTCACTGGACGCATACCATTATTATTGTCATGTTATCTTTCAAGGATTCTCAAACTATCTTGATAACAACATAATTTTTAAATTTTTGTTAGCTATGTGACCTTTGACCTTTGACCTCATGGACCAAAATCATATCAAATAATCCGTACCTCTAAATACATGGATTGTACAAAGTTTGAACGAAATCCATCCAACGATTCTTGAGATATTGCAAAAAAAAGAACACTGATGTACAGATGCACATGCAGACAGACGGACGTACAACCCCTACACATACATGACTCGGGTAACTTTGAGATGGAAACATTATCAACTGACCCTTTTCATATAATTATAGCATGAGCAATGCCCAAGCATACCTACAAAACATATCTTGCACTATTTGATTATGTCTACTGTATTATGTCAATGGGAATCCAGTAGGTAGCGTCACGGCGTTACACAAAACGTAACGCCGTGACCAAATTGATATTGATTAGATTAATAAGTGGTAAAATATAATGCTGCTATTCAGCATGCATATTATAGCCCTATGGGCTAATACAGAGAAAACAACAAATTATTTCATTCCCATTCATATTTTTCCGGAAATATTAAAAATATTTGTTTTAAGTGTAACGCCGTGACATATTGATGACTGTAAATGAGACAGTCACTGAAGCGGAACGAAGAGCGAAAATGACGAAATTGATATTTATCTGAAAAATTGAAGCAATGATCCTATCAACACTGAAATAAAATGTTATTAAAACTCCTTTTCGCAGTTATTTTATGCTTAATATTGAATTGAATGTTTTGTGAAAATAACTGAAAATTAATTTATGCTATATACAGACTGTCCCAGAAAAAACGAAACCGAGTTTCATGGCAGAAATTGTATGCTATAATGAATAATTTCCTTGATGATATATATATGTCTGAAAAGCTCTGTGTCTCTTCTTTCATTTGATATACAACTTATGACACATAATTCACGCATGACTGAATTAGAACGATAGAAAGTGGTGTTACCCAAATTCCATTTGCACGCAGAAATTGCAAATTTGGGTGAGGTTTTGGGGTGAGTTTTACGGGTAGTAAACGTACTTTTTCTGAAAAAGGACAAACACCGCATACAAGTTCATAATTTTATCTTTTATATAACACCTCATAATTAAAAAATAAATGATGTATGCCAGAGAACGAGTACAATGAAAACATGCTTGATTCCAGCCCAAATTGGTAACTTTCCTTATCTAGCCTGTTTCCCATGTTTTCCCTGATCCCCATGTTTGTGTAAATTCACTCATGCATCAAAGTCCATTGTCAGCTGCTAAGTCAGGAAAGCTGAGCGACTTCTTACTCACCTTCACTCATTTTGGCAGAAATCAGGCATGTTTTCATTGTACTCGTTCTCTGGCATAACTGAATTTTTTTTTAGCATGAGGTTTCATATGAAAGATAAAAATATGAACTGTTATGCGGTGTTTGTCCTTTTTAAAAATAAGTACGTTTACAACCCTTAAAACTCAACCAAAAAACTCACTCAAACTTAAAATTTATGCGTGCAAATGGAACAATGGTAACATCACTTTCCATTTTTCTAAATCAGTCATGAGTGAATTATGTGCCATAAGTTGTACATCAAATGAAAGAAGAGACACAGAGCTTTTCAGACATATATATATCATCAAGGAAATTATTCATTATGACAGAAAATTTCTGCCATGAAACCCGGTTTCGTTTTATCTGGGACAGTCTGTATTAACAATAAAATAAAAGTTTACAATATTTTTTTCAAAAACAAAATGCATTTTTGGAAAGTTCAATCTTTTAGCTTTCATTTGATACTAAATTTGTTATGGTACAACGAATTTGAAAAATCAGTGGTTATGTCAATGTTTGCTTGGAATTGCCCAACAGTCAATTTGAATCTGCCGCATTGTCTGCACTTGTTCTGAAGTCATGTTGCTTTTGTCATTGCAATTGGTCGTAACATTTAAGCAACGTTACTAGCGTTTTTTAATTATTTTTTCTTTTGAGTGAATTCGTTAATGGTATACTCTGGACCAGATGGAAATGGTCCTAACTTTTGATGATCAAAGCGAGTGTCCATGGGTCTCCCTTTTACTCTTTTTTGGGCAGGGCAAGCTCAACATTTTGTAAATTTTCCTTTTTCAGTGGACTCTCGTTACAAAGAACTCTTGTTATCACAATATTAGTTTTAAGTAATTTCACTAGTTCAGGATTTTCCAAAATGTTCACATATTTTCAATGAAAATAGTTGTTTTACTGGTACCATGGAGTTTGACGAAGCGAGAGTCCACTGTATATTCACTTAAACATGTTAAAGGAACAGTTTCGCCACCATCTACTTACTTTTGAAAAGTTCTTTGCACATTAAAACAGAATAAGAAAATAATGTAAATACGACCAACATTGGCCCTTTTGGCAGGGAAGGAGCTTCATTCAAAGTCACTCGTTGTGGCTGATTCCATTCATCGCGTACAGCATGAATAGACCGCTTCTGTAATGTATGCAAATAATATGCGCATGACGTCAGACTCCCCGTCGTCAAGCTTAACAAAAGTAACCATGTCCGGCAAGCTAGCTTGCCGGACATGGTTACTATTGTTGAGCTTGACGACGGTGAGGCTGACGTCATGCGCATATTATTTGCATACATTACAGAAGCGGTCTATTGGAGGATGCATTGATGTTCATGTAAACTCGGATTTGGAATTGTTTGCTGTAAAATGTGACGTCAGTCCCGAACTACTCTTTTTGTTGGCTCACGCGTTGCTTTTTGTTTGTGCACAATGCATGCAAGCTGCGAGAGCTAACAGAAAGAGCCCGAGCTTGCTAATGAAAACAGGTGAAAAACATACAATGTCAACCTTCATGCTGTATGCAATAAATGGGGTTAGCCCATACTGCGAGTGACTTTGAATGATGTCCCGCCTTTGCTCAAGTGGGCAAACGTTGGACATATTTGCATGAAATTATGTTTTAATGTGTAGAGAACATAATCAAAGGTAAATTGTAGGGGGGGGGGGGGAAACTGCCCCTTTAAGCATGAAAATAAGTTTGTACCTATACTCTGGCAGCCAAGGAAGAAAAGATCTCAGTTAATGGATATTTTTCTTCTCATTTCTTATGTATTGGGCGTATAGACATATGTGCCAAAGCCAAACGTATGGGCAAATGCGACGGGACGGAATTTGATAGCTATTTTGATCATACAAAAAATAAAAGGTGTGACTGGATAACATTTCTTTGGTTACATGAAAAGGGTAAAGTGATGAATATTAACAGAAACATTTAAAGAATTATGAGCCATGGTGACTACATGTTTTTGAAGTGCGACGGAATGAATAGAATGGCACAGTTTTTTGTTTTGTAAACAATATTGTTTTCTATCAAAAGTAAAATTCAAGTTAAACCCTGTCATGTATAATAAGAAAGGTATGAATGTTCAGTCTCAACACAAGAAAAAGCTTGGCTACCACATAATTTAATTTTTAATTTTTATAGAATTTGTATAATGTGTTGTCGCGCGACAGGATGGAATCACTATGGACGGAAAATTTGGTCATGAAACTAATAGCAAATTTTTAGATTGCAATAATTTTCAATCCCTCATGAATGATTTGAAACATCTTTATTTTATAATGGCCAATTACAAATAAGCATAATTAATATTGATATCAGTGTAAAAAAAGAAAATTACAAATTTCCCCCATTCCATGTACAAAAGAAATGACATTTTTTGGTATCAAAATTAATTTCCTTATTTTGTTATTGTGTTTCAAGATTTATTAATGTTATTAGATAAAATGGCATATTACTAGCCCAAAAAGCATGCTTTATGTTGTGCTGCTTGGATTCTAAATTTCACTAAACTCAGAGAAAATATGGACAAAATTGTGTATACAAAGTTTGAAAGCATTGCTTAAGTCGTAGCATAAGAAGGAGGGATACCACTTAAACAATATATTTTTCCTCACAATATGAATTTTAGTTAACTAGCAAATTCGTTCATTTTAAAGCAAAAATACATGAAACTTTATTGTATTCCCATTTAGACATACCCTGATGTATAAAAGAAAGAAAATAACGATGAAATTGCATTACAAATATGTTTAATCTGGATGGAATTCAGTCCTGTCGCATAATTTCCGTTCCAGTGCAAACATGTGAAAGCCTCGTAGGATTTTTCTGTAAAGAGGAAATGAAATTCTAATATCTTAAAAGTGTTCAGGCATGCATTCATTGATACATCAGAGAAGATGGCAATAAATAACTGTTTTGATATTGAGTGACGTACAAAAATGGATGTCAAAACGCGACGGGACAGAAAAATGTCAGAATAAGACAATGTCTTTCCCAACTAAAGAGGGCGGTATTACGCTCAGTTTGTTGTGATGCAATTACCCTGTGCATGAGATATCCAAACACACTTCCATATCTTCTGGAATTAATATTTTATTTTGTTTAAACTAAATTTTTCAACCCAAGTGTGCTACCGGAGAAGAGGTCCCCAAGTTCCCGCTGATCACAACACGCAGCATGTACGGCCTGCCCAATGATGCCATTGTCTTCGGCAACTTCGGCGAGCTCTACAAGCTCGACCCTGACACTTTCAGGATGTGGGTCAATGTAAGTATTTGTATCTCATGGATCAATTAAGAAGGATCAGTATTTATGTAATTCATATCTTTGCCTAATGGTATAAGAATTGGCTACTGTATACGCGAATATTTTTGCTTACAGATATTTTCGTGAATGAGTTGATCCTAAGATCAACTCCTAAGATCAACTTTACGATGAAAATACGCCCCAATATCACCCCAGATCTTTGTGTATTTGATTTTTTTGGGAAAAATTTCTGAAAAAGCTTTCTTGATAGAAGTCTTTTAATACTGGTTGATATCCAATTACAGTTGCTGTTGTTTACATGAAACATTTAGGCAGAAATTTATCTAACATGTTAAACAGAAGAAACTTTACTCTATGTGATAGCCATATTATGATCATCTGTATTAAGATATTTGGGGAAATTCCTGCCCAACTCTAAGCGTACTCAAATGCAATGATTATCTTTATAAAACAAAGTAAAAGCAAAGCAAAAGACTTCGCCCAATTTTAACCATTTTGCTTTTCTCCACTACAGATCATCCAGAACGTCCCCCACAGCGTGCTGTGGCTGAAGTACCCAAAAGAAACTAAAGAAATTCCTCACCTCCTGGCCAAAGCTACCGAGCTAGGCATTCCCGAAGGCAGCCTCATTTTATCTGACTGGGCGCCCAAGGAGGAGCATGTGAGAAGAGTACAGCTGGCCGATGTGTGCCTGGATACGCCGCTCTGCAATGGCCACACCTTGGGCATGGACATCCTGTGGGCTGGTACCCCCATGGTCACTCTTCGAGGTGTGCCAGTTTAAAAAGGGCAATAAAACCCAAACAAACTGTTGCCTTCATAGATTAGATGAGAAGGAATAATCTCTGAAAGTTAGAGCGTAATCGGTCCATAAACAAGACAACTATGGCTCTTTGAAGATGCCCATTTATTCCTATAGGGAACTCAAATTGGCAACGCACTGTGAAAAGATTGTGGATTACTCCCCATATGTTTTGTACACACAATTTCCCATTTTTACAGTTTTCTTCATAGTAACACTTTTCCATTCCCCAAACTCACGATATGTTGTGTATAAATGTATTCTAGAAACATATGTTGAACTCAAACGAAGGATAAACATATATTTTGAGAAAACTAAACAAAATTGAATTTGTTTGTACAAAACGAACGGGGAGTAGTCGCAACTTTGCCAGAGTACGTTGCCAATTTTAGTTACTCATATAAATAGATTGATATTTTTAAGAGCCGTAGTTCTCTTATTTCTTAACCGATTGTGCTCAAGTTTTCAGGGACTATTCATCCTATTTAGTATGTTATACTGTAGTGCATACTACAATTTGTCCGGACTGCATTGTCCTTTAAATGCAGGACTTCATAAACACTCCGGGGGGGGGGGGGGCGGGGGGGGGGGGGCGTTGCATAAAACTCAAAGTTGCGTTTGATTTTGCGTTTGATTGAACGCAATATCAAACACAACTTTGCGTTTGATCGCAATTGACCGTTGCATAAACATCTGGATCAAACGCAACTTTGCGTTTGATATCAAATGCAAGTTTAATTATGATATGGATTAGACGCAAAGTTGCGTTTGATTTCAAACTCAAGTTTTTATGCAACGGAGTTGCGTTTAAACGCAAAGTTGTGTTTGATTTTTGGTGACTTGCGTCGAAAATCAAACGCAACTTTGCGTTTTGAGTTTTATGCAACGCCCCTCTGTAATATATTTGTAACTGGGTACATGTATGTTTGTTAGTCTGGTTTATTTGCAATTAAATCAGTTTAGAAAGTTGTATAATTATCTGTGTTCTTGTAAATAGGTATGTAATAAAACTAAGCATTATGTTTCAGTCTGCGTGGTCTGGTCATTGAGATCGAATGTTAATATCTGCAATGAACATTAATGATTTTTGTTTGAAAACATCTTCCCTTGCATGATAACATGTTTTAAAGGGAGTGTCCGCCTTTTACAAATCGTCTGAACAGTTTCCAGTAGATGGATGAGGATGAATGTAACATACACACATAATTTCAGATCGAACTACCCTGTAATTTGGATTGTACGAATGAAAAAAGAATCTTTAGATATCATCCCTTCATGGAAGTATATGACTCGAAAATGAAGAACATACAACTACATGTGTTCAGTTTTAGCGAGTCTTAAATATTTTCTTTAGTATTCCCTCATGCCATTGTTCGATCACAATCTGTGCGCGGGTCACGTAGGGATCACACACCCCCGGAATGCGCCAGCAGCTATCGTGAGCAAAATTTTGCATCGTTTAGCATGATAAAACGCGTTGTGTCGCATAATTCATTTAGAGGTTTTCATTTTAGAAAATATAGTCCACTTATTTATACTTCTTTTCATCACTTTTCAACTATTAGTTGCAGCATATCTCTGTCAAATAATGAATTATTATTTTTTTTTGCTTTTGCTTACCTACAGGAAAGACGCTTGCCTCCCGTGTGGCTGCATCGCAGCTGGAGACCCTCGGCTGCCAAGAGCTCATTGTCAACTCTACACAGGACTATGAGAAAATTGCCATCAAGCTGGGAACTGATGAGAAGTTGTAAGTGCTGTGCTCTTGAAAGTTGAAATGCAACTAGAATAGGGGACCTGCAACAAAGATAAGGCTTAATCATGCAATCTATTGATTAGTTGTATGATTGAAAGTAAATGTGTAAGTTAAGTGCCCCCGATATATTTTATTTTAGGGTCGAAATCTTAAGTTTGTCTAGTGTGAGGGTCAATACCATTTGGACATCTGAGAGTTAAGAGACCATTATGACATCTGAGTGTTAAGAGATCATTATGACACCTGAGTGTTGAGAAATCATTATGACATCTGAGTGTTGAGGGACCATTATAAATATTGTACACTAGTTTTTTGTTGGATTCTTTTGTGTAGGCAAAGTTAACATGTGTCTTAACATTTTCTTTTCACTTTTTACATGTGGCATTATATTGATATATATCTCTATGTTTAATTGTTTGCATCCCCTGCAGCCGACGGGACATCCGAGCCAAGGTGAGGCTCATGCGCACGAAAAGCCCCTTGTTCAACACCGAGGTGTTCGCCAAGAGCCTGGAGCTTCTCTACTCCAAGATGTGGAAGAAGTACAAGAACGGGGAGCCCATCGACCACATAGAGTAACTAAAATTATTAAGATTAGAGTGGTAACTCGGGCAAAAGTTCGTCAAATTAGGGGCTCTCTATTTTGGTCTTGCATATTAATGAGGCACCGGATGATCCCATTTAATGCCATTTATCATATAAAAGTGTTGAGGTGTTTGTAAACTGTACAGCACCAAAACTCTTCTGAGCCTGCGCAGTTCAACTCGCGTGCTGTATTTATATGATTTGCATATTTGTGCACAAATTCTCTCATTAGCATATCATAATTCATAAGATGTTTTGTTTTCTGACAAAAGCATGTGTATCATGTACTGTGAAGCTTTGAGTCAAATTAAGTATACGATCCACTGCCTATCCATATTGAAGGCTTAAATGCTACTGTTTTTGATTGAGGGTGGGGGTGAAGTTACCATGTTAAACTGTTTTATATTTGGGGAAAATTGTGCTATGAATTAGACAATTCAATGGTTCAGATTGTTTTCTTTATTGTCAACAGGACTAGAGAGCAGCAGTCATGTTTCGACCCCCTAAAACAAACACACACACAAACAAACATAAAATACAAACTAGATTTTGAATTCGTCACTCTAGACGAATTAAGGTTATACGTATTTGATTTATTATTATAAAAGAATGATTTTCAAAATAACTACTCAATCATCATATCAATAATATTAGATTACACCCCCCCTATAAAAAGTAAAAAAGAAGAAAACAAAGTAAAAGAATACTGTCTTGGATTCGAACCCACGACCCTTAGATCTTGCGTCCGGTTGTTAGAAAGTTCCCTTCATTACATTTTAATTTAATTATTCGCCGTTAGATGGCGCTATTCCACGCCAAATCATGGAATTGACTGTGCATTTCTTAATTATTATAAATCCAAAAATATTTAATGTATTTTAATGTTTTAGCTCTGAATATTGATCCGACTGACATCTGTGGATATTATAATATGATTTTCAACGACTAATAATTTTTCTGGGCCAGCATTAAACTAATAATTCTCATCTTCTTTCCTGAACGGGAACATGACATTTGCTAAGTAACTTCTCACAATTGTGCTGATAGTATTAAGGTCTGATATTATAGACTAGTAAGATATCGGACATCGTCGATATCGATGTCCGTATACACGATATTGCGTGTGTACTGTAAGCACTGCATTGCACAAGACACGTGACTTCATCATGGCTGACTGCGATCAGTAGCGACGTCGTGTTTATCGTAATAAAGACTTACACTTGAACAAGACGTTGTACTCGACTATAATTGATTAGCATACTGACACGTAACATTGCATGGTGTCAGAGTTGAGGATCCGCTTTGGAAAATGACGTTTCTGAGGGGAGAAAGTTTGAACCCGAAAATAAGGTGAAGACGTTTCAGTTTTTTTCGCATGCAATACTCGTAAAACGTAGGGAACGAAGCCACTACGTACAATCAATACACTAAACATTGTACACACGGTTGTCTATGGCAATACAGTATACATAACATGACTGATTCAGCGTGGAATGTCGTTGTGCATAAGATATATTAACCTCCATGAAATTGCTTGTATCGTTATTTTGACTGGGTTTTAAAGTACTGCCACAGTAAAATAAGTTATTAAAGCATTGTTTTGAGAGGGTGAAAGAGTGGAATTGATAAAATGGCGACTAGTCTTAGCCAACCAGATTCATTGGATTTGAGTGGAAATCTAGCAGAGAATTGGAAGCGTTTCAAGCAGAGGTTTGATTTGTTCAATGTTGCTAGTGGAATGTCGCAAAAGGATGATAAGTGCCAGTCTTCATGTCGTTGGGGATGGCGCCCTAGACATCTACAATACGTTTGTGTTCGCCGAAGAGGGTGATGAGATGAAACTTGAGAAAGTCATTGAGCAGTTTGAGAAATATTGCATGCCAAAACGCAATGTGACATATGAAAGACATAGATTCTTCACGAGGTCACAATGTGAGAGTGAAACGATTGATCAGTATGCTACAGAGTTGAGACATCGCGCACAGTCGTGTGAGTTCGGAGATTTGATAAATAGTTTGATTCAGGATAGAATTATCTGCGGAATGTTGGATAATGGGGTCCGTGAACGTCTATTGAGGCACGATGCGTTAACACTCGATAAGACATTGCAGCTATGTCGTGCTGCTGAAACTACTCGAGCTCAAGCCAATGAGTTGAGTTCAAAGGATAAGGTCTCCGTCGATGCTCTAGGAAGTAAGAAAAAGTTGTTCTCTTCCAGATCTCAGCAGAGTTTCAGGCAGGGTGAAGTTCGTAGGCCACGTCAGGGTCAGAATTCAAGGCCGAAACAGAATTCAAACAGTACATGTGGAAGATGTGGAAATTTCCATGGTTCGAATGGATGTTCGGCTCAAGGTCAAGTTTGCAGGAAATGTGGTAGGAATAATCACTTCGCAAAGTGTTTTAGAACACCGGTTGACAGAGTAATCAATGAGTTGCAGAATCTGGAGGTCGAAGATGATTTCTATGTTGATGTCGTAGAGGCAGAGAAATCAAGTGATGAGTGGAAGGTCAAAGTGATTGTCAATGGTAAACCAGTAGAATTCAAGTTGGATACTGGCGCACAGACAAATCTAGTTCCGGAATCAGTGTATCAGAGTTTGAAACCAAAACCAAAGTTGCATCCGGCGCGTGTGAGGTTGACAGGGTACAGCGGAGTAACCATCCCGGTCAAGGGACGTTGTTTTGTACAGGTTCAGTACAAAGGTTCAACTCACACCATGGACTTTCTAGTGACTCCAGGAGAAAGACAACCGTTGCTAGGACTACAAGCTTGTGATGCGCTACAGCTTGTGAAAAGAGTCTTGAATGTCAAGACAGAATCGCGACATGTGGTCGACGATTACGAAGACGTGAGTCAAGGGCAAGGATGTGTGCCAGGCAAGCATCACATCACACTAAATAAGGATGAAAGACCCATTGAACACGCATGTAGGAAAGTGTCATCCAACAGACGGAAACAGTTTGTTGAAGAAACAAAGAAAGACAAGACACTACAGCAGCTGTTAGGAGTCATCAAAGATGGCTGGCCTGAATCAAAACAGCAGTGTCCAGTAGCTATCAGAGAGTACTGGAACATCAGAAGTGAGATATCTGAAGCTCAAGGCTTGATACTCAAAGGCAACAAGATTGTTGTACCAGCATCGATGAGGCATCAGATGCGGAGTCAGATCCATGAGGGTCACCAGGGCATTGAAAAGTGCAAGAGGCGTGCAAGAGTTGTCTTGTATTGGCCCAGAATCAATCAAGACGTTGCGGAAATGGTACAAGATTGCCATTCGTGCCTGAGGTACAAGCCAAAACAGCAGAACCTGCCCATGAGGGACAATGATCCCCAGCACGTCGATCCTCAAATGGTGAGGGAAAGGAAGGAAAGGAAGGAAGGACAGAAATTGGCAAAACAAAAGAGACACTATGACCAACACGCTCGAGACCTACCAGAGTTCAGCGTAGGAGATCATGTCAGACTGCAAGACATGCAGAACAATCGTTGGTCACAACACGGGGTCATCAGGACCAGGCTGCCAAATCGTTCATATTTGGTACAGCTCGACAACGGCGAGATTCGACGACGAAATCGACGTCATATTCGACCGGCGCCACAACGCAGAGATGAGGGAATCATCGCAGCGCAGACGGACAGCGATTCCGAGGACGTCGCAGTCAACGATGACGACAACCACGCGCGACGAGGTGATCGACCAGCGTCGCCAGGACCACCAGCGTCATCATACTGGACCACCAGGAGTGGACGACCCGTCAAGCCCCCAGAGCGCTTGGATCTTTAAGATTTAGGATATACAGAATTTAAAGAACATAGACAATAAAAAAAAATATGCATGTTCCATGTTTGGACTTTAAAAAGAAACATGGATAAGATTTTAAAAGGATTATTGAAATGAGACTCTGAACCATTGAAACATTGAAAAGATTGTTGATTATTGAAAGTGAAAGTTACATTTATTATGACAAAAAAGCATTCAGTTTAAAATGTCATATTTGTAATTGTTGTGTTTAACAATATTGTTTTGTTCTCTCCACAGATGTTTGGATGAAGACTATAAGATGGACTGATTTATAGAGTTCACAAGATTGGAGTCAAATAAGTCATATGATTTGTATTTGTAAATGTTTAAAAAACATGCATTGAATGAATAGGTTTTTAAAGATAAGGAAATTGAAACATAGAAACTGACACAATTATAAAGATGCTGGATTGTTTAATATATATGCTTAAATTGGTAAAAGTTTAAAGGCAAAAAAGAAACAAAATGTTTTAGAGAAATGCATGAATTATAAAAAGAAAGGAAACCTTCTTTAAAGAAAGGGAGGTGTGCTGATAGTATTAAGGTCTGATATTATAGACTAGTAAGATATCGGACATCGTCGATGTCCGTATACTCGATATTGCGTGTGTACTGTAAGCACTGCATTGCACAAGACACGTGACTTCATCATGGCTGACTGCGATCAGTAGCGACGTCGTGTTTATCGTAATAAAGACTTACACTTGAACAAGACGTTGTACTCGACTATAATTGATTAGATTAATTGATAACATTGCAACAATAACTGCTATATAAAGGTAGTATTTCAAGCCTGTCAGTTGTGATCTTGAGGACTATGCATTGGTAATCAGTATTAGGAATATTAGGAGTAGTGGATATTAAAAGAAATTTGGGTGTTTGTGGACTTTAAAAAAAGTTATTGCCGATAAGAGAAGGGCACGTTTGACCAGACTTAGCCAATTTTCAGACGCGTGCGCTATTTAAATTTTAACCGTCAATATGATAACTTTTTGATATTTACTTGGTATCAATGAAGTATGAATTCGTATCTGCAACTCATGATCTTTCCGGATATTAAAAGAAAATTGGGTGTTTGTGGACTTTTAAAGAAGTTATTGCCGATAAGAGAAGGGCATGTTTGACCAGACTTAGCCAATTTTCAGACGCGTGAGCTATTTAAATCTTAACCGTCAATATGATAACTTTTTGATATTTACTTGGTATCAATGAAGTATGAATTCGTATCTGCAACTCATCATCTTTCCGGATATTAAAAGAAAATTGGGTGTTTGTGGACTTTAAAAAAAGTTATTGCTGATAAGAGAAGGGCATGTCTGACCAGACTTAGCCAATTTTCACACGCATGCGCTATTTCAACTTTAACCGTCAATTCGATGACTTTATAACATTTACTCGGCATAAATGAGGTATGAATTCGCATTTACAACTCATAATCTATCCGAATATTAAAAATAGATGTTTGTGGACTTTTTAAAAAGTTATGCCCGAATAAAAAATGGTTGTTTTTACCATATTTTGCCAATTTGCGTGCGCGCGTAATTCTTATTTTGACGCGCGCGTACTCCGTTATTATGAGTCAAGAATGGCTCAAATTGATAGGGTGCATTAAGGAATGCACCTAAGGATTGCAAAACATGTGAAAAAAAAAGTTTTTTCGCTTCATTTGCGTTACGCGCGCAAATTTGCGCGCGCCGACGCGCACGCGCGGACATTTTGGAGGTGTTTGGTGTGGGAAGGTACACGCCCCCAATTATTTGACAAAAACAATAGTCATATGTAGCAGTGCTGTAGGACTCGAGCCCGGACTCGGACTCGAGACCGGTCTCGAGTCCGTATTTCTCGGGACTCGGACTAGGACTCGGACTCGAGCCTAAAAGACTCGGTCTCGGACTCGGACTCGACCAATGGTGACTCGTGACTCGGGCGAAAATCGGGCCGAGACCGGCAACGAGACCGGCATTTTTTCCGTTTTCCCACGTTTATTTATAGTTCATAAAATTACCCAGCGCAAGCAAATACAAACCTGTTGTTCTAGCGCACCTTGCTCACTTGAGTGGCATTCTGGAAAATGATCGTAACATCGCCTCAACAAGCTATTATATGCCTAACTAGACGTTGAGATTAGTCGTTTTATGTTTAGGAACACGCAAGACACGGTCAAGTATTACGGCCAGAACGTGAATTAATTTACGAAAGCCTGAGCTGAAGCGACTAAGCAATACAGTAAAGCATGTGTGTACCACGGTACGTGTGTACGTGTGCAAGTACAGTACTGTAGTACGGTATCCTCGGTTATGCGCTAGGCTACCGCGCACGCTAGCTATACCAGCGGCAGCGCGCGTATGACGAATAACGAAAAAAAACAAAAAAACAATCGACATACTGACTGATGTTTGCATTGCATCTTCAATCAACCAGTCATTCAACAATCATGTCTTCAGTTTCTCGTGTCATACTGTTTGGGTATATGGACCATAGAGAGTTTGTTGATCGTTCAACAAAGAAAAAACATCAAGCAAAATGTAAATTTTGCAGAACGCACACGACCATTACAATTATACACAAAAATATTTGTTATTCATTTTGTTAAAATAAATGTGAAGTAGCATCCCTTTCTCTTTATCAGTATAATATATACATATATACTCCAGTACTGACATACTCTGATTGTAATAACTTGTGGTAATTCCATGAAAATGTCTACAATGGGCCAAATTTTAAAATCATTTTAGGCTTTTAGCCTCATGGGTCCAGTAGTTCATAACTGACAGTTTATGGCACAAAACGTGAATTTTCAGATATTTTATATTTTATGCTGAAAATTGTGATCTTAAAGGGACTTAGTAACATTGTCCAAATCCTCAAAATAAAATTGTAATTCTAGCGGTTCCTTTATACCTTGTTGTATTCGTATTAACAATAAAATCATGGGACAGCTTTCGGTTTTTCAAATTTCCCTTTCATTACAAAGATATGTATGATTGAAGTATTTAGATAAGAAAATCTCCGGGCGAGATTTTCATCCCTGTACAAAGTGAATGCAGTGGGTTGGTGAATATCACCCAATATCACTTTGCATTTTCGCTCATTACTTGGCCATACATTGTCCATTTGACCTGAAATTTTCACACAATACCCTGAGGACATATGAGATAACAACAGTATACATTGCATCAACCATTCATCAGTTTTTGCACATCTCAACAAAGTTACTAGATCCCTTTAAAAGGATAAGAAAATTGCTGAAATTTATGCTTAACTTTAACAATGATTATTTTTCAGCAACTTGACTGTTTGCACATAAAGTTATATCCCATTAATCCATTTGACAGTGAATTACCTTAATAGGAAAATATATGCAGCAGTTCCTTATCCACTGTATTTTGGGGAAATTTAGGGTGAAAAAAAATAAACTAAATTCTTGTCCGGCGTCTGTCACACTTTTTATGGGCTTTTTTCATTAAATTTTGTTTAAATTGAATTTGTCTCATACTCTGTAATAATAACCTTTGACATTGCCCAAAATCATTTCTGCAGATAACCCTTTGTCATTTCTTTGATGGTGTCTATTATGAAGATAACTGTTGTAGTAAGAAGAGTTAAAATATATAAATTCTCTGACAAATGGAAGTTTACAATGAACCAGACAACTATTTATGTTATAAAGAGTTCACTGTAAGGCATTTATCATAATGAAACTAATGTGTTATAAAAAGAATTGCAAATTAAGATTTTCCCCTTGGGACTCGGACTCGGACTCGGACTCGGATGTCCGGGACTCGGGACTCGAGGTCCGGGACTCGGACTCGGACTCGGACTCGGACTCCAGGGACTCGGACTCGGACTCTGACTCGGACAGGTTGGACTCGACTACAGCACTGTACTGATATGTAGGGCATAAACACATTTTTAATAAATAAGACCAAACATAGAACAAAGAAAAATATATCCCACACAGTAGCATAACTCCGGGGGAGGGGGGAGGTTAGGCCATGTGCCCCCTATTTTGTGACAAAACCAATCTCATAAACATAATATAAGTCTGCCCCCCTCCCCCCCCCCCCCCTCCCCCTCCCCCACATCAACAATCTATGTGCCTCCCCAAAATGTTTGACCACTCTATGTCACTGACCTCATGTTCCTTCAATTTACATTTATATGATCTTAATGTAAGTTCTATAGTTCAACATATTTGGAATCTTCAATTCAATCGCCCACAAAATATACTGTAACCTTGACTTTGGTAACTGTATATTAAGAAAAACGTTGGCTCTTGAAAGTAATACAACACATAACATAGAAATATAGAATCCAACTAAAACAAAAAATGACAGGAAATTTCCAACAAGAAAAATATAAATGTTATTTCAATAGAGTATTAATAAATATGATAGAAACGTACTTAAGGTGGAAGGGAGAATTTAAATATTAAAAATTGCAGTCATATTGTAATAAAAAATGGGTTCATACGATCAAAATAAAGATAAGACAAGATGGATGAGCCAATTAAAGAAATTGATTTGGTTAATCAAGTTTACTTAGAATTTGTTCTAAATTAATAATGTTTCAAATTATTGATTCATTATGTTTGAAATATTAACACCATGAAACCTGAAGTATAAAGTCTGTGCAAAAGTATTTTGAAATAAACGAGAATGTTATAAACCTTTTTCATACTGTGTGGTAGTTATTGCATCAATGTTATATCGTTAAAAAAAAAACATTTTAAAGAATTCTCAGAAGTAATTTATTTAATTTTTACATAAAAATGATGGCTTTGAAGATGTTAAATTGTTCATATTTAATATAAACAAGACATTGTTTTAATGAACCAATAAATGGGCACCAGTACAAAATAATGATCACCATTTAAAGGGAATAATTGTTATTTTGAATTTATATTCACCTCATATTCCCGGAATATTTCATGCACAACCATACACGAATATTTCAAGTAAATGTTTCAAAATATTGTTACTAAGAAGTTATCATCAATCAATGAAATCAGTGGTATTTCATAAGCCCATTAAGGCATCAGAAATCCCGCTGAAACCAGCTGAAATACTGTGACGTCAAAGTGTGGGCGAGTTTCCATTAGCAGACAATGTCCAGTAGATAATGAACACATTTTATACTGCCTTTTTAAAATGACTCTGTTCAATCATCCTTCTTTGCTTAGGAGAATAGTTTTCATTATGTGCTCCACTGCCTCACTCTTAAAATCATTTCGTTGTCTTTTGACACACATTTTCCCCGTAAAGCATGCTATTAGATTTGTTTTAAATCTCTCAAGTATCACACGCAGTACTGCATATTCAGCGACACCCGCATCAACATGCAGCTGGTAATATGATCGTGCCCAGACCTCGGCGGCTCTTTCAAACAGATAAAGTAGGATAGTGTGTGACTTACTTAATTAAGGTTATACATATACATATGTATAACCTTATTGATTTCGTCAAGATTTTTATTATTATTCTTAATCTTTTTATTATTCTTCCCAATTTTGTTCGTCGCATATCTCAAGATCAGATGAATCAATTGTCATGAAACTTCACATGATGATAGATCATGGTCTAACTTAGTGCAGTCAAACTTTTCAGTGACGTCACATCATTGTGACGTCATCAGGACGCCATATTGTCAAATTTTAATAATCATCATATCTCAGTCATGAGTTATCAATTTTAATTCAAATTTTGAATCAATATTTATCAGGTCAATGGTCATCTTTTGAAGTCATGCGCATACAATTACACTCGGAGACGCGCACGTACGCGTCCGTCAATTAATTATTTTTTTTTTTAAATGCTCAAAACCCCAACCCGAGTAATTTACTATATGTTTCAGACAATTTTAAGTGTTTCAAAAAATTCCGCGCGTGCGCGTCGGCGCGCGCGTATTTGCGCGCGTAACGCAAATGAAGAAGACAAATTTCGTTTTTTCACATGTTTTGCAATCCTTATACATTCCTTAATTTACCCTATCAATTTGAGCCATTCTTGACTCATAATAACGGAGTACGCGCGCGTCAAAGTCAAAATTACGCGCGCAAGCAAATTGGCAAAATATGGTAAAAACATCCTTTTTTTATTCGGCCATAACTTTTTAAAAAGTCCACAAACACCCAATTTTCTTTTAATATTCGGATAGATTATGAGTTGTAAATACGAATTCATACCTCAATTATGCCGAGTAAATGTTATAACGTCATCATATTGAGGGTTAAAGTTGAAAATGCGGATATTAATCGATTTTAATCGATTTTGAAATCGATCACAGCGGACTATTGACCATATCTCGCTTATTCTCCATCAATTTTCTCCAAAATGTTGATATATCGTAGCTGATGTCCTGTTCTATTCGCAATCTTTTCACAACAATTCGTTATGTTAACTGGATCCTGATGAATTAGTTGATTGTAAATAAGAGTCCAAATCTGATAAAAATTCAGGTTTAGCCAAAACGTATGCTTTCGACCTATAACTGCTGTAGAAATTATGCTACTAATGTGAAACTTCGCATGTAGATATGGATTTGCAAGCCCATCATTTCATAAGTTAACACCAAATCGCGAAAATGCATATTGCTTTGTCATATTTACCGTCAAAGGTCAAATAAATCAAGCATGAATACACAATAACCACGTACGCCGCGGACATGAAATTCAGCACACATGTATGTTATAATGAAAGGAACAATTTTCATAAGATAAGATCGGATTATGAAAATAGCGTTAAGGATATGTAAATTAGGTTCAAAGGTCAAATAATTCACTGTTACAATGACAAATGCAGTGTGCAATCACTGATGTATCCCCTGTATCTTCCCGATTTCCCATTTTTGTTAAGAGATCTAATGTTGGTCTCGCGGTATAATTTGTGACACAAGATTTAAGGGTCGTGGGTTCGAATCCAAGGCAATATTTGTTTAACTTTCTTTTTTATTCTTTTTTTCTTTTTTTCAGGGGGGGGGGGATCTATTATTATTGATATGATGATTGAGTAGTTATTTTTGGAATCATCAGTTTATCATAATAAATCGATATGTATAACCTTAATTCGTCAAAAGTGACGAATTCAACATCTAGTTTAATTTGTCTTTCTTTCCGAAAATATCTCCGAGTGAATGATCATTGTGCAGAGGTGGAGGTAAACCTTATTTACAAAATGCAATGAAATAAATGCGCTTTCATATCAAGAATACACGTTAAGCAGGCAATAAGAGTTCACTAATCGTTGTGTGGATTTGTAATGAGACATCGTCTGCTAATGATAACTCGGCCCACATCATTACTCCATCAAAACATTGCCATTTGTTTAGTACAAAGAGCGCTTGTTTTCGATTCTTGTGATGGGGTTTTATTTTGTTGTTGTACTAGTATCGTGTGGGTATGGGACATAAAAGGTATTTATTAATAGCCCCTAGCTCTCTAGTGATGCATTATTGTCGTTTTTCGTGATTTTCAATGAATGTAATGTTTAACTAAATATATCACGTTTTTATAGTCAGCTTCTTGTTAACTGTCTAGCCTCTATATTATAGCATCTGTTCTTACTCTTATAAATACAAAGATAATGAGGTCAACCCTGTCTTAGTAACTACCTGTCTATACCAACCATCCTTTCTGCAATATCCACAGAAAGTGATCCACTGCAGAGAAAAATAAGGTAAAGAATCTACGTACAGATCATATATTTCTTGGTTCCCATGAGGGGCCAATGTACACAGGTTTGACTGTGTCTAACAAATGTCCCACCCGACAGCATGATCAATATGTGTTCTATTAGTAGGGGAGGAATAGGGGGTCCCATGCACCCAAAATATATATTTTTTTAACTTACATTTTTGTAATCCTGAATGTGTCTAGTTAAAGAATTTTGATGTTACCAAGACCAAATCGTGTCCCATGGGTGTGTTTGGCGGCCATCTTGGACACCATGTTGGAGTTCAATGGAAAAAAGTGTAACTAACTTAAAATGTTGAATAATGGTCCATAACAAGAGAATTGAACATGTATTTAGGGATAGTTGGCAACGAGGGATTATTTTTAAATAATATTACTATATTTAAACCAATCTGAATACGTAATTTAGCGACGATCGTGGTGGCCATCTTGAATTTTGACCAAAAAAGACGATTTTCTAATATATCTCTTGGAATATATATAATAAAAAGACTAGTAGACATGATTGTTCATGAAATGCATCATGGAATATTTGATCAATATGTTCTTGTTCATAATTCAATCATATACATTCAAACAGGGGGTCTTGGCCGCCATTTTGTGCCACTCTTGGCCACCATGTTGGATTTCATTGAAATACGTGTAAATGGCTTATGTTAGAAGTAGGGTCATACAAAGACAAATTAACACATTTTTATATGGGTGAAATGGCAACGAGGGATTAGTTAAAGTATAATTATAATTATTCAATCAATTTGAATGCATAATTCGGCAGCCATCTTGGATTTTGGTGAAAAAAACATATTTGTATACATCTTTTGGGATTAAATGAAATAAACAGAAAGTACAAAATAAATTAACTTGCTTTTTGATAATTTCGCAACTAGGGATGATTACAAAATATAATTTCTGTTATTTGTATGCCTGCCATCTTGGCAGCCATCTTGGATTTTAATGAAAAAAGATATATGTACGGTGAATAAATTATCTTTCTAAATAAGTACCGTAAATTCAAGTCAAACAATCACATTTTCTGTATGATAGTTTATTGATGTATGATCTCAGAATATACAACCCCACATACGGGTTTTGGTAGGCACTTTGGCGGCCATCTTTGACTTAACTGATCTCCAATCATCTGCTTAAGCAGAGCATTAGCAGATTTTTGCCGTGCCTTGAAATACATCGGACATGTGAATTGGCTGAAGGTGGGCTGAGTGAAGTCAGATCCCTCTGGAAAGTTGGAACCGACCATAAATGTACACTGGACCAAGAGCCCAGAGTGTATCCACTTTCAGTTAAAGCTTTACCTTCAGCGAACGTACCATACTTCTCTTGTACGAAGGAGGTGTCCAATAATGGTTGGTGGAATCACAGATAGGTTTCACCACCTGTAGCATGATTCCACCTGTGCTGTTTACTTCATTTTGATTCATGCAAGTTTGTCATTATGTCGCTATTTGTAATTTGTCATTATTTTATCCTCATGAATAATGACTTCCAGGGAGTCATATAATCTATGCCAGGATTCAAAACTTACATGTACGTCTAACCCCTGTATCACAAATACATACGCACTGACCCGCACGAATCCAACAAGGTGTGCAAGAGCCTGGGATAATTGTGTAGATGACACTCCTAAGCCACCTCAGCAAGAGAAGAAAAATTGAATCCACAAGGTCGCTGATGTAATACCTTATAAACGCGTAAGGTGAGGACATGTTCGCATCTGTTTGAATGTTAATGATTGCACATTACTGATCAGCGACCATGATGCAGAAACACCTCTAGTATCATGGGACCGTACCGGACTGGCAGTCCATCACAACACTGTCACACCAATGGCCTTAACCATGTTCATGTACAATCCATTGTAAAAAGATGTCTAAAAAGCACATGTCATGAAACATCACATGATTTCTAACTCCTAGCCCTGCCTATCAATGTAGAGGGTCTAAATGACAATGACTCATTGATACTGACGCGAGACTCAAAAGAGGAGCACAGGCTGAAACCTACACAAAAATTACAAAAAGTACACACTCATAACCCTAGAATCAAGTTAGAAGAAGACACTGCGAAGCCATCTGTGAATAAGATCCTGATTCTACATTGGCCATGTTGGCGGTTATCGTGAGACAGACCGGTCGACTTATCATGCTGGCAGTGGCCATGAGTGACCAAGACTATACCGCTGTTCTACACGAGCCCTCTTTTCAATCAAATGGTTTTGCAATGGCCACAAGGTTTTACAATGGCCACAAGGTTTTACAATGGCCACAAGGATGCATTAATATGAAATCAGGTTCAATGAGACCTGAGTTACAGATGTTGAACTAAAAGACCACCATTAGTATTGATTCGGAACATGAAACATACACAAAAACAAGGGAAAACATGCCAGAAATCTAGATCAAATTCCAATCTATCGTGACCCTAGCTGCACTCTACATCGGAAAACGGAACTTGGGTTGTTACGTTCCATCATGGTTCCGTCCTGGGACCTATCCTATTCACCATTCAAACTTAACCTAGGGACAGTGCAAAGCATCACGACGTGAGTTATCATCTCTACGCAGATGATTCTCCACTCTAAGTTGCCTTCAAGCCATGGCGTTTCAGACATTGCTGCATGCCAGAAGATCTAGGAATGTTTGACTGAGATGCATATGTGGATGGACAGTGATTTCCTGTAACTGAACCATAATAAAACATACATTCAACTTTCCTAGAATACATTCAAGACATGTTGATTGAAGAACATTAGATAACTGTCAGTCTTCCGCCCCTTGCATGTGATCCCTTGTAGTTGTGTTTCATGTGCCGAATCAATCATAGTTGGAGTCTTTTGGTTCAACATCTGTCACTGAGGTCTCACTGAACCTGATCTCATCTTAATGCATCCAATTCTAGACCATTTGCTTGAAGAGAGCTAGGCTTGTCCAAAAGATCGTTAATCTTGGTCACTCGATCATGGCCACTGTCAGCATGATCAGTCGACCAATTCGTCTTACACCTCTCATCTTGAAGGGTCGTTCCAATGGTCTGATAGGTCACAATAACCGCCCACGTAAAAGCAGGATCATGTTCCCAGATGGCTCCGCAGTGATTTCTTCCAACTTTATTCCAGGGATAGGAGTGTGTTCTTTTTGTCACATTTGTGTAGGTTTCAGCCTTGAATATTCCCAGACGGTGATGCCATCATGGATGTACTCGCCTTTGGGGTCTCTCGACAGTGAATTGTTAGTGGCTTGGACGATGAAAATCACTAAAGATGCTATGTTCTGCCTACAGAAATAGCATTACACCAATGAGCCATTGTTCTTAGACCCTCTCAATTGATAGGCATATCTAAGAGTTAGAAATCATGCGATATGTTTCATGTGATTTTCGGACATCCTTATGAAATGGATTGCTAAGACCATTCATGTGACAGGTGCGGTCAGGTTGTGAAGTCATTGACCAACCAATACGTTCCCATGATACTAGATGCGTTTCTGCATCTTGGTCGCTGATCATGCAATCGTTGACATCCAAACAGCTGCCAACTGGTTCTCACCAGTCCTCACGCGTCTATCAGCTATTGGACACCTCATTTGTACAAGAGAAGTATATGGCACTTTCGCTGAAGGTAAAGCTTTAGCTGAAGGGGGATACACTCTCGGCTCTTGGCCCAGTACATATTTACGGTCGGTTCCAAATTTCAAGAGGGATCTGACTTCACTCAGTCCACCTTCAGCATGTTCATGCAATTCACATGTCTGATGTATTTCAAGGCATGGAAAAAGTCTGCCATGCTCTGCTAAAGCAGATGATTGGAGATCGGTTAAATCAAAGATGGCCACCAAGGTGGCTACCAAATCCCAAATTGGGGGTTTTATAATTCTGACATCATGTTTCAATGCTATATCTATCAATAACTATCATACAAAAAATGTGATAATTGGACGTGAATTCACGGTACTTATTTAGAAAGATAATTTATGTACAATATACAATGTTTAAAATTAAAATCCAAGATGCCTGCCAAGATGGCAGGCATACAAATAACTTAAATTATATTTTTTTATCATCCCTAGTTGCGAAATTATCAAAAAGCATGTTAATTTGTTTTATATTTTCTGTTTATTTCATTTAATCCCAAAAGATGTATAAAAAAAAGTTTTTTCACCAAAATCCAAGATGGCTGCCGAATTATGCATTCATATTAATTGAATCATTATAATTATACTTTAACTAATCCCTCGTTGCCATTTCAACCATATAAATAAGAGTTAATTTGTCTATGTATGACCCTATTTCAAACATGAGCAATTTACACGTATTTCAATTAAATCCAACATGGTGGCCAAGAGTGGCATAAAATGGCGGCCAAGACCCCCTGTTTGAATTTATATGATTGAATTATGAACTAGAACATATTGATCAAATATTCCATGATGCATTTCATGAACAATCATGTCTATTAGTCTTTTTATTAGATATATTCCAAGTGATATATTAGAAAATCGTCCTTTTTTGTCAAAAATTCAAGATGGCCACCACGATCGTCGCTAAATTACGTATTCAAATTGGTTTAATTATTGTAATATTATTTTAAAATAATCCCTCGTTGCCAATTATCTTTAAATACATGTTCAATTTTCTTTTTATAGACCGTTATTCAACATTTAAGATAGTTACACTTTTTTCCATTGAACTCCAACATGGTGTCCAAGATGGCGGCCAAACACACCCATGGGACACGATTTGGTCTTGGTAACATCAAAATTCTTTAACTAGACACATTCAGGTTTACAAAAATGTAAGTTAAAAAAATATATCTTTTGGGTGCATGGGAACCCCCCATTCCGACTAGACTATATATTTTGATAATTGCCTTTCACAAGGGATAACCTTTTCAGCATCTTTTTTTATAGACATGGCTAAACTTTCATGGGGTCCCTTAAATCATTGCTTAGATCCTCAGGCTTGCCGTACATTTAAAAAAGAAGTCTGTTCACCTTGGGTCCTTGATGCTGGTAGAACTTGATCAATTGAAAAAAGAAAAACAAATACAGAATGCTAAATATATGTTACTAGAAGTATTGCTTTAATGTTGTAGTCTGTGTATTTTCTCCCACTCTGTGTGTGTCTATTCCATTTGCCTTGTTAATCTCAATAGAGATAAATTAGTGTTGAACAGTTTACTGATTTTATCACATTTTTGTTCTTTTTATAATCTTTTATGTTTTGTTTATTTAGATTTTAATTGATTTGTATATATTCTGTTGTGTAAAAGCGAAGTACTGAAATATGTTAAACATACTGCTTGATGCATTTCATACACTGGAACATTTCAGCATCATAGCTAATTGAATCGGATAGTTAAATTATTATTTTGCTTATCAAGTAGGGCATTGTTAACCTGGTGTGGAAAATTTATTTTATCAACTTTAAGCACTTTGAGATGTAGCATCACACAGTTGAAAGTCGTTAGTAATCAAGTGTAAATACGGTACTAATTTTGTTAGTCTCTTGCATAGTTTTGTTAGCTGAAATAAAACCGAAAATGGGTTATTCGTCTCGTTATAGTTAATCATATATGAAAAACTTTGATGCTAGGAAGCTGTTATATTTCCTCAAAAATTAGTAGTTAATTAGGAAGTGAAATGAATTGTGCATCTAGGATCGTCAATGTTCTTGGTCGTAATAAATTGTGAGTATTAATTGTGCTTGTAATTTATGAGTATTTGGCATAAAACCATTTATCTTTGAACATGTATTATGAAAGTTTTCTACAGTGTGAAGGTGATTTGGGCGTCTTTCTATCTATATACATCGATTTCACGCATTATCCGCGTAATAAACATGTTATCCAGTCATATGACATAGAGTCTAGCTTCTCTCATTGCTGGGTTGATTTCATGGCATGTGATTTTCGGTTTCAACCTTTTGTTTTTTTTAATGTTAAATCCAGGAATGTTTGTGTGCATGACTCTATGTAACAAGGGCTCTGCTATATTGGGAGTGTTGATGCTTGTGTGGTGTTGCATTTGTTACTGTAATATGGGCATACCTTTGGGTAGACAGACAAATCCATCTCGATCTGGACGGGCGCTTTAATATTATGACGTCATACTCCCAGCTCCAGAACGATGGGATAGAGTAAAAATCAGATATTAGAGTAAATCCCATGAAGAGACAGGTATTTCTGTCTAACCTTTGGGGTGGGATAGCTGGGGAGGGGGAGGGGGGGGGGGGGGTAGTACATATTCTCTCCTCCGTGAGCTACACTCCTCCGGAGTGCTATGTAAGAACCTGATGTTGGTGACAGTCGCGTCTTGTCTGATTTTGTATTGTCTGATGTACATGGTAAATGCAGGAATAATGATGTGACTAGATGTAATATGGTCCTGCTACATTGGGAGTGTTGATGCCTGACTGTGTTGTGTTTGTTACTATAGCATGGGCATACCTTTGGTTGGGATAGGGAGGTAGTGAAAATCCCTTCTCGCTGATCTAAGCACAACCGAAACAAGTAGGTTCCCTCCCCCTAATCGAAATAGCGTAACGTTTAAAAAAATAAGTTTTGATTCAAATATATAAGGAGAGTGACCAGAAATATATAATGTTATTGAAAAAGAGCAAAGAAAAATGGGATTCCAACGGGATTCGAGTCCGAGACCTCCGGATTGCTAGACCATTGCTCTTACCGAATGAGCTATAGAAACCCATATGACGGGGCTCGTCCCTGAAACTCCTTAATTCTTCATTGCTCGAGTGGTCAGAAGCTATTATAAACCTGACATAAACCCGAATGATGGAAATCAACTTGGGGATATTATGCGAGGGATCACCAAAGTGATGCAGCTTTTTAAAATAATCAATTCAAATATATAAGGAAACTGACCAGAAATATATAATGTGCTTGAAAAAGAGCAAAGAAAAATGGGATTCCAACGGGATTCTAACCCCAGACCTCCGGATTGCTAGACCGGTGCTCTTACCGACTGAGCTATAGAAAACCCTATGACGGTGCTCGTCCCTGAAACCCATTAATTCTTCATTGCTCGAGTGGTCAGAAGCTATTATAAACCTGAAAAAAAACCCGAAGGATGGAAATCAACCTTGGGAATATATGCGAGGGATCACCGAAGTGATGCAGCTTTTTAGAATTATCAATTCAAATATATAAGGAAACTGACCAGAAATATATAATGTGCTTGAAAAAGAGCAAAGAAAAATGGGATTCCAACGGGATTCGAACCCGATACCTCCGGATTGGTAGACCGGTGCTCTTACCGACCGAGCTATAGAAAACCCTATGACGGTGCTCGTCCCTGAAACCCCTTAATTCCTCATTCGTCGAAACCACAGTTTGTGCCCTTATTTTAGTATGAAACTCGGTATAAGTTATTCTCAAGGATTCTACCGTAGTACAAGGACCTTAAAAACCCGATGTCACCCTTGGTCAACCAGTTGGGTAGTCGCTAACATGTCATTTCTCCAGGTATTTATGGTCGAAATTGCAGAGGACACGTGAAACAGACAAGAGTCATGCCTCAAAGAAAGACCAGTATGTAGATGTTCTCATAACCTGGCACGGTATTGTTGGAAAATGTGTATTTCAGAGTATGTTCATAACAATAAGGTTGAGTAATGTCATAATTTACTTGCCCCGCACATCCTGTTTTAAGCGAAACGCTTAATATCATTTCAGTCGAATGGTGTAGTCCTCCATTGTTTTTGCTATTTTGTAAAACAGACCTTGCTATTGTTAATTGGCCATGGCAGTTCATGCATGAACGATTACACCTTATAATTATTCCCTTCCTGTAGAAGACTAAACAAACAATATTTAAACTTAAACAAGTGTCCTGTTTCTGTTTTTTTTGCAGAGTATACAATTAACTCGTTCAGGATTGATTGATTTTGCTACAACATACATTTTCCATAGACTCTAACTCGAGTTTTTTTTTTACCAGTACCGAATGGTTGTATAAACTTCGACTTTGAGTCAAAATAGGCGCGTTGATCAGTGTTGATGGTTGAACAAGAGTTCCAAATTTTATTTTATACATTTAAACAAAATTTTCCTTCCTTTTCTTATTTGACTATTTATATTTGAAACATTATGTATTAAAGGAAGACATCATACACGTTCACACACTCAAATCACGAAAACAAAAGTATGACTAAACATGGGTGATGAAAAGCCCCTCCTTTTCTGTTTTTGCCAGTAATTGTAGGGATCTAGTAACTTTGTTGATAAGTGCCGAAAGTGATGAGTATTTCACAAAACGTGTATTAGTGAGATTTGGTATGTCCACAAAGTAATGTGTGAACATTTCACCTTAATTTTTTTTAATTTTTTTTTTTGGCAGAGACATGAGCACAAATGCAAAGTGATATTTACTAACTCATTGCACTTACTTTGTACACAGCTTAAATTATCCCGTTGACATTTTAACATCTAAACACTTTGATCGTCAATACACTACTGAACGAAATGGAGATTTTAAAAACAGAAACCTGTCCCGTGCTTTTTATTGTTAATACGAATATGACAAGGTATGAGAGTACCACTAGGGTATGTCAGTTTTGAGGATTTGGACAATGTTACTAAATCCCTTTAAAATCGTTATGCTTTGACTGCTTTGGATATGGAAAATACCAATTATTTCCTTCCATGTAAAAATACATTTCTATTGGAATCAAACAACAGACGCGTTGATCAGTGCTGATTGATGAACAGGGTTTTATTCATTGACGATTTTTTTTTGTATTTACTTCCTTTTCTACACTTGTATTTATCTGGAACATTGTGTAAAGAAGAAATCGCGTGGGTAACTCACAAGCTTACATTATCAAACACATACACAATACAATCAGGAAAACCAAAATAGGATTAAACATGGATGATAAAATAAATCTTTCTGTCTGGGCCAGTAATGTTTATAGATGTTTATGACTGACTGCCCTGGATATGGGGAATCCCAATTTCGATTCGAATCAAACAACAGCTGCGTTAATAAACTTTGATTGATGAACAAGAGTTCCAGAGTTCATTTTATGATTTTTTGTTTGTTTGTTATTTGCCTCCTTTTCTTCATCTGACTATATTAGGAACATTGCGTAAGAAATTAGTCATCATACACGTTAACGCAACAAATTCACGAAAAAAGAAAATATGACTAAACAGGGATGACGAAAAACCCCTCCTTTTCTGTATGGGCCAGTTATTCAAATGGTCATGCTTTGCTGCCCTGGATATTGGGAATACCAACGTTTATTTTTATACAAAAAATAATTTCGATTCGATATCAAACAACAGACGCGTTGATCAGTGCTGATTGGTGAACAACGTTTTATTCATTGACGATTTTTAAAAATATGTATAAACTTCCTTTTCTACATTTGACTTTATTTGGAATATAGTGCAAAGAAGACACGCTTGGATAACTCACAAGCTCACATTATCATACGTGTATCCGACGCAATCACGAAAACATTATGAAAATTGACTGAATGTGGATGATAGAACAAATTAGAAAATGTGCCATTGTTTTTACACTATGGAGTAAGCGTCAAATCCTTTAAAAAATAAATAAACGTAAATATGGTACATGTCTATATTATTAATATAAAAAAAAGCTCAAATTTGAGTGTAATGTATTTATTCAACATTGATAATTGTCCTTGTATAATTATGACAGGGCCAGTATTTAAAATGTTTCGAACTACATTGTAGTTAAAAACAATGTAGTTTACAACAATTATTTATGAATCTGATTTAATTGTATTTTGATATGTTAATTCATTGTGTAACCAGTGGAAATTTTTTTTCTATGTAATGATCATGGACATAATAAACTTCAATTCATTGATTCATATATATTTCCTGGGTATGCACATACACATATATACACACACACACACACACACACTCACGCACACACACAGACACATACACGCGCGCACACACACACACACACACACACACACACATGCATACACATACATACACGCACACACAAACAAACACAAACGTTCATTAAAGCTCGATGATAAAGACGCAATACAAATTATTCAAATAATATTACATTGAGCAAGGATTTCCGATACATCTTCATCATCATCATTATCATATCTCAAACATAATGACAATGATAATAATGATATTGGTGATGATAATAATGATATTGGTGATGATGATAATGAATAACATGATGGTAATAATAACGACGATATATGTTTGTTTTCAGTGTGGAAATGCGGATACACTTAATCTGCAACTCATGTTTAGAGGGATGCGTATAGTGTGTTCAGTTCTTATTTCATTGCATTTGAAAGTTTGAGATTATGGATTTTCTGATTTTATAAAGAGTACCAATATCCCCAAAGTAAATATTTAACATGTTAAAGAACAATGAACTTAATCACTACGAAATACAAGTTTGACAGAAAATGAATACTACTATCTTTATTTTATTTTTACAATTTATTTACATTTCATTTCACCACGGAACCGTCTTCAGCCAATGGCTGTTTTCAGACGGTCCCTTATATAAAACAAAATACTTCAAAAGTATAAACAATCAAGTACAATAACAACTATACATAAAATATAACAAATATACAACATGTTTAACAACTAAATAACCTGATAAGAAAACGCGTTAAGTCACAACAATGAATTCTTTATAATAATAATAAAGATTTATATACAGCATAATAGTAAGATAACTCTCTATGCGCTTTTCATACTAAATTTTAAACAAAATACATTACAACCTACAAAAACAACATACACACAAACATTTTATAAAGAGTACCAACATCCCCAAAGTAAGTATTTAACATGTTAAAGAACAATGAACTTAATCACTACGAAATACAAGTTTGACAGAATATGAATACTTATATAATATTGACTGGCCTTGAGTGGTATATCAGAAATATTGCATTCGCTAGGATCATATTGTACGAGTCGAAGACGAGTGCAATATGATCCTAGCGAATGCAATATTTCTGATATATCACGAAAGAACAAGCCAGTCAATATTATTATTATTATACATACTATCCAGAGCAAAACATAAATAAACAAAAACATGCATCTTACTGCGTCCTGTTCAGTGACAAAGACCAATGGATTGCATCTCAAATTACTGATTAAACAGTTTCAACCCATGAAGGGCCATTTGCGCGTGCTATAGCAGAGGTGCGTAAACATATTCATACGTCACAATTAGACACGCGCAAAGCCATTCATACGTCATTGATAAACGCGCGTATGATTTTGCGCACTTCCGCGCTGGATTGAATATCAGCTCCATGGAGTAGTAATTCGTCTGATATTGAATGGCAAATACACATAATTTGTAGAGCTGCATAATACACATTTGGATGGTAATATCATAACAATATTGAGCGCTATGACTGACAAACGCAAGACGGAAATAAAATACATGATTTATTGAATCGAAAAACTGGCCTGTTTGTGTAATAATACTATTTATTCTTAATTTTTACAATTTATTTACATTTCATTTCACCACGGAACCGTCTTCAGCCATTGGCTGTTTTCAGACGGTCCCTGATATAAAAAAAATACATCAAAAGTATGAACAATCAAGTACAATAACAATTATACATACAATATAACAAATACACATCATTTTTAACAACTAAATACACTTATATGAAAAGCATTCACTTCATAAAAGAGAGATAGGGAAATGAGCACAAGTTGATTACTAATTAACTCTACTGTTTTAAAGAAATTTCTATAAATATATTTATACACAGAGTTGCTAAGACTATTAAACTCTTCTATAAATCAATTTTCATACAAATATTATTTGAAAAACAAGTATGTCTTAGATTATAAGCAGATCGTGTTAATGTAAACAGCTGAATTAGACTAGATGGGTATACGTCAGACATAAGATATTGTATTCATCACAATGTGTATTCGAGTTCGAATGTGTTTTTTTTTATTTGTTCTAATATCAGTTCGATCATAAAGTAACTGCCTAGAATACAATTATCCACTCGGCATTCAAAACGATTCGTGATCATTATATAATTAATGCTCGATTATGTGATGTTTGTAATTGATTTAGACTGCTCTTCTCACAATGTCCCTAAATTATGCTACGTCACATATATCAAATTAGGCTTCAAAACCTTTGTAGAACAACATGGGTGATTCTTGTGTTATATACGGACAAATCTAGTTTAACAAGTATGTTTCAACGTTGTCATCTTGATTACCCTTTCTATTTATACATTCCAAATTAAGAAATTCATAAAGCCTAATATCTACATAATTAATATGTGGTACCTTATGACCAATCAATGCGGACATGCTAGGAGACAGGAGTGAACATCTTACCAAGTAACACAAATTAATATTTAGCTGTATTTAAAACTGATTTATTATTTTCAAGGCATTTAGTTGCAACAATTAATTCCTTATTAACCTTCTACACATCAACTACAGAGTCTAAATTCTTACTGTCAACGTATATGCCTTTGACATCTGCATACAGCATATTTAAACATATTAAAGGGATCTAGTAACATTGTCAAAATCCTCCAAACTTACTTTAAAATCTAGCTGGTCTAACATATATCATTGTATACTCATTACCAATAGAAGCATAGAACAGCTTTCGGTTTTCCAATGTCTCTTCCATTATGAAGATATGTATGATTGGAGTGTTAAGATTTAAAATTATCCATTGGATACTTATAATTGTGTTCAAAGGTTCAAGGTAGCGAATATCACTTTACATTTACGCTTATTTACTTGGTCATAATGACATTCATTTATTAGTCCAGGAGCATGAACATTCCTGTGGGATTTTTTGTATGAAAGCAAGCCACCCATCCAGATGTCTCAAGGGCACCCCAAGGAACAATAAAAAACATGTTGGCAGTCTGGTATCCCTGGCAGATAAAAATTATTAAGGATAAAAAGAAAACAACAAAATTGCACTTGGTATAACCTCTTTTTTTAGGGGTAGGGCAATGTTAGTATAGAGGGCGCTTCAAAAAACAATATTTTCGTGCGGTGATGTCAAACTCCATATAGAATCAACAACAAGTATAAGATGTAAATCATAGAACACACTTTATTTGGTTGAAATCGGTTCAGAAACAGCCGAGATATCCATAAATATATCATTCATGATATTTATGACGGACCAACTCTGTTTTCGATAATTTGAGAAAATATGAAATTCTCTAACACATTTGTTTAAATGTACCATGCATTTTCAAAAATTTGAATGATTTATAAATTTACCAAACATCACATTTACTATGATTCTATGATTACTATGATTACTATGGTGTCTGGAGGACGCCCTCTTGTGTTAACATCTCCCTTTTAATGAAAACGGCCCTGTTTCTTAGCCATTTGTATGAGATTTTACCATTCAATCATGATAGAATAATAACTGTTCGTTTTGACATTAACTGATCAGTCTAACTTCCCAAAATTATTTGTTCCAAACTATGAACTAATTGCTTTAATGATAAACCATTTGTTTATTCATTATTATGTACAGAGGATATTTTCGACATAGTTCAGCAACAATAATGTCATCATATGATAACAAACCAAGCAACTGTAAATGGTTATTAGTATTACTTTGTTGATAATTGAAAGATCAGCTAGCACATGATTTACATGAAGTTTCAACATCGTCCTAGTCATCTCCAGAGTCTTCATCCTCTTCATCATGGAATGACATTTCAGGATTTTCACACCCCTCACCGAGATCACAGGCGCATAATTCTGTGCAGTTGAGTCCTGCCTTGCGACAGAAGCACCTCGCATTGTCACATTTGGACCTTTGTACATCCGCAATTCACCAGCTGGATGACCGCGTTTGGTGCAGGCTGTTGCTTAGTCATCACAGGAACCCAAACATCGACTTCGAAGCTCCGGCCATAATCATGTGGAGATGGTACCTCTTGGTTCGGAACAGTGTCAATGGTAGTGTGCCCTCAACATTGCTTGTCTTGTGGAGGCGCCAACCTATCTGACTCGGCCTGTTTCTTTGTGAAGATCCACCATTTCAGCTTTTCCACCTTGGTACTTTTTCTCTCTGGGACGTAGACCAAATTGAAGAGGAACTCTTCGAGACCATCATAATTATATGGCATCACTCGGCCATGGCATGGTTCCTAGACTTGCCAGAGCAAATATCTCCTTGTAATCCCATGTCTCACGAAATATCTTCCAGAATGCAGGTTTGCCCTTGCCAGCAAAACCCCCTGTGTTGTCGGCTCCACTAAAGGCAACAATTTAGGCAAACAATTTAGGCAAACAAACAAACAAACAAACAAACACACAATTTAGTTCCCTTTACAGGAACTGTACCGCATAGAGCTGTATATATAACGACTCTATGCTTTTCCCTCATCTAGATGCTGAACAGGCGTTGATGAGTATTACCATAGAACTAGAAAGGCATGCAATCCTGGTAGAGCAGCAGCTTTTGTCGTCCCATGGCTTCGTAGATTGGTCACAGGGGTATGACTCTTCGCTTCGTACATGTACCTATTCCAGTTACGAAGTAGATGTTGCTGCATACATTTGGATACCTCCGGATTGCCAGAACGAAGACATCTGTATTGGGCGAATGAATTTTGATGATGGAAGCCCCACTAGCAGTTGCATCAGCAGCATGCAGGATGAGTTTTGTGTCTGCCTCTTCCTGCTGACTTTGAAGGTGGCTGACATTTTTGTGCGTAGCTCGGCACTGTGACAACCATTTGATTCTGCATGAGCCTTCACCAGCATCTTCTCGGCAAGGTAGCAAGTCGCTCTATCTTTGTTTTCACGTGAGTCGTTTCAGTGGGACCTTTGCTATGTTTGTAACATCTGTTATGTGGTAGGCGATGACTGGCTGATCATCCTGCCTTCTGTCATGTGTGGCACCCTTTAGAGAGGTAGGAACAGCGCATCGATCAAAGACCAGATGGACTTCATCGGTATCACTCACTGTATCTCTCGAGGATACGATGCGTGAACTGATCAGCCAGCTGGTTACAGTATGTAAGGTTGTCAGACTTTTGTATTGACTGGACATCTGCCATGGCATCAACAAAGGCCACTTTTTATCATTGCAGGTATGTTTTCAGGTTCCGTGCTATTGTCAGGAAGTGGATTTTCCGCATCAGTGACACTTCTTGGGAGCTTCTCAAGGATGACCATCAGGCTGCTCTACAGGGTTGCAGTGCAGAATTGTACCATTAGTGGCAAACATTGACCTTGATACTACTGACAACTCGGGTCTGCCGATCGCTTCCTCCAGGTTTATGCTGGGTCTGGACTTTGACACCAACAACATGCGGGTGAACAGTTTATGATCTTCTTTGAGCTCAACTACCTTGTCTCCAGACAGTATTGACTTTCACTCGTTTCCCAGTTGTTTTCCGGGTCTGAAGCTTCCTATTCTGTTGGTATATTCGGTTGATGACAAATTCCTCAAACAACTTCTGGCCCATGCGCTTTCCGCGCACATATCACTCTCGACATTCTCAGGCATGACTGCTTTTGTCACCATGTTGAATTGGTCACAGCTTTTTTCTACGAATGGGTTTGTGAATATTTCAATAGTGGACGTGAGCGATTCAATGTTTTATCTTGCCTTGTAACCACTGCAGCTGAGAGGGCATGGTGATGCCTCTGAGCAGGCGATGCAAATCCAGCGATGTCACAGGATTCGTCGGTAAGTCTGGCAATCTGGTGAGATTAAGATGAACTTACAGCGAGCATAGACATTCTGGGTTATACCCACAAGTGCCCCAGCTACCTTCATGGAGCGGCTGATGTGTTCAAGTGCTAGGTCTTGCCCTACAGCACAGAATGTCACTCGAATTATTTTTTGACAGGGTGTGCCTCACGGAACTCTGAAATGGGGGTCTGAAGAGCCGACTACAAGCACAAAATATAGAGTCTTTGAAACTACAAAAACCCTGAAACGGGAGTTAATGGGTCTAAGGAGCAGACTTAAAACTACAAAATACATAGAGTTTGGAGCTACCAGAGACGTACGGAAACCCTCAAAAAGGCTCAAATGGTGGTCCAAGGAGCCGAACTAGAAGAGAATAATGGACTTGGCGCTAGTAAAATACATAGCCAAGTCATTCCGGGGGTCTATGGAGCCGAACTAGTAGAGAATAATGGACTTGGCGCTACTCGACTACCTAGCCAAGTCATTCCGGGGGTCTATGGAGCGGCAATGTTTGAAAATCGGGTATCTTTAGAGCTGAGATCGGGTGTGAAAAGGGGTTCTTTTAAGCGGCACATACCCGTCTTACAATATACATGAGTGCCCCCCCCCCGCTGGGGTAGGACTGCCTCTTCTCTGACCGTCCGCATGATGGGACCTAACCAGGGTCGGACCCATCAGCCAGGCAACCTCTGGAAGGGAACCATCTGAAGGTTGTGGGGGATCCTTTTTGAGGCTGAACGAGGCATAGACGGGGCTTTGTGGTTTGAGAGATGGCTTTTGTGAAGTCAACGTTGTCTACTGCGAAATATATGAGTCTTATTATGATTAGTATACTGGAATTGAATACAGCTGAATCTTGATGAAACATGAACGGAACTTAAACAAACGCATGTATATTATAGCGTGCAGTGTAGCTAGACATATGCGCTAAGTTTTCTGTAAGGGATGCACCATGTAGGTGTGACAGGAATAAGTGCCCGTTTCAAATTAAATCGAGAGACCATAATTATTTTGATAAACAAATATGAATCATGACTTAGTGAATGTGACGTTTGGTTAATATAATCATTCAAGTTTAGACAATTTATGGTACATTTCCCAGAATGTATACGGATTTCATCGTATTTTCTTGAATTATCAAATAAAAGTGGGTTTCCCACAAATATCATGAACGATATATTTATGGATATTTCAGCCGTTTATGAACCGATTTCAACCAAATAAAGTTTGTTCTATGGTTTACATTATATTCGTGTTGTTGATTCTACACTGAATGTGTCATTACCACACAAAAATATTGTTTTTATGAGGTGCCCTCAATACCAACATTAACCTACCCCTAAAAAATAGGTTATATTAAGTACAAATATGTTGTTTTCTTTTTATCCTTCATAATTATCATCTGCCAGGGATACCAGACTGCCAACATGTTTTTTATTGTTCCTTGGGGTGCCCTTGAGACATTTGGATAGGTGGTTTGCTTTCATACAAAAAATCCCACGGGACTTTTTTTCTGTGGACATGCTCCCGGACTATATCACAGAAATACACACGTACCAACCTTTTATCACATTTTTGAAATGTTAACAGAGTTACTAAATTAGATCGCTTTATAATTCGCTATAAAATAATGATATAAATATTAGTATTCATAGTATTTATACCACAATCAATATTAATATAAATATATAAATATTATCATTAATATATATATGAATAGGCTATTAGGTTATATTAATATTAATAATAATAATAATAATATCAATAATAATAGTAATAATAATAATATCAATAATAATAGTAATAATAATAATAAGAATATCAATAATAGTAATAATAATAGTGATAATAATAACAACAATAATGATAATAATAATGATAATGACAATTATACAAATAATAACAATACAAATGATGATAACAATATAAAAAATAAAAAAAATAATAATAATAGTAACAATAATAATAATAATAATAATAATAATAATACAAACAATATGAACAATACAATGATAATAATGATGATAATGATAATAATAATAAAAATAATGATAATAATGATAACGATAGTACTACTACTACTACTAATAATAATAACAATAATAGTTACTATATTAAAAGTATAACGTATTTGTAAGGGCATAAAGCAGAACAGCTTCTAAACGTTTCATTATTATCAGCCCTGGTCATGTGGTACAGTTCAGACCCGCAAAATTATATCTTGTAAAACAAATATATTGATATCCTTACATCATCAACATTATTCGTTTAGTTGATGGTTTCTGTTTCAAAATGTATATATCTTATGCAGAGGGATGTTATCGTAGACGATCATGTATTCTGATTGATCGTTATCACCGACATCTCCCAGTTTCTGTATTTCCCCCAAAGAAGGATAAAAGATTGTTTCAACCTCTTGAATGCTACCGTCTGTTTGGGACAAAAAAGTACTACTATTGTTAACAATTACAATTTCTTCATGACTGTATAAATCCTTAGACGGATACATGTCAATATCGCAGTTATTAGAACTCTCAGCATAGTTGTTACAGTTATCAAAAGTCTTACTCGTATAGAGCGGTTTGGATATCTCAATATTACATGTATTCAAAGTCTTACTCGTATAGAGCGGTTTGGATATCTCAATATTACATGTATTCAAAGTCTTGCTCGTATCGAGCGGTTTGGATATCTCAATATCACTTGTATGCAAAGTCTTGCTCGTATAGAGCGGTTTGGATATCAAAATATCACATGTATTCAACGTCTTGTTCGAATAGAGCGGTTTGGATATCAAAATATCACATGTATTCAAAGTCTTGCTCGTGTAGAGCGGTTTGGATATCTCAATATCACATGTATTCAAAGACTTACTGCCGCTATTATATCGCTCATTATAGTTATGTTTCCACGTGGGAGATAGGAGATTGGTTATAAGAGATTTGAGATGAGAGAGTGGAGTTTGTAATATATGGGAGCATGGAGATTGGATACAGTTAGAAGTGCACGTGCTCCTATTCCTGCGGCTATTATGTAGCTCATTACAGTTATATATTTTCCACGTGCTCCTATTACTGCGGCTTTTATATAGCTCATTACATCTCCACGTGATATTATTACTCCGTCTTGTTTGTAGCTCGTTAC
>JBAMJV010009986.1:0-29722 GCA_037951105.1 Echinarachnius parma | reverse complement strand
TGTAGATACATGCCTAGTTAGTACATGTATTATGTATTTGGCTTTCTAAGAATGCTTGGAATGGGGTTGGGATAGAATGTGTCAATCTGTACACATCAATAAATATTATAACCGCCATTTAAAACAAATGGTCGCCATTCATTATTATTATCATAAAAGTATGGGTATAACTGCACAAACATGACAGTGATCAGTACGGACTTTTCGCAAGCCTTCGGAATAACGAACCTTCGGAATAACGGACTGTAACCATACGTACGAGGTCCTAATTCGGCCGTGGGCAGTATAGTCTTTCTGTGTTACATATTTGTTTGTTTGTTTATTTTATTTCTGCATTTTTTTCAAAACAATACATAATCATAATCGTACAAATCATGTTTTTTACAATAACATTACAAAGTAATAATTATACATAAAGAATATTACAAACATAATTATCAATTTCGAGTAATACATAAAGCACATAAATGCAGGAGACCGCCATCATAAGCTGTAAAGGTGGTATCTCACCGGGCTGGAGACTAGTTGGCGACCTGTTGGCGACTCGAGTCTCCACAAGGTTGCGGCGACGTCGCCGCGACTTCTGCCTGACTGTATACATCTAGATCTACAACTAGATGATAAAGACCTCAGTCACGTGGTCTCTAAAGTAGGTCAAGCACCGTCAAACAAAGTCGCGGAGACGTCGCCGCGACGTCTCCTCTCAGTCGCCTTGGTCTCCAGTAGGTCTCGGAGACGTCGCGGAGACGTCGCGAAGACCTGCTGGAGACTGAAAAAAGTCTCCCAAAAAAATCGATCATGTTTGATTTTTCCGCGACTCCCCGGAGACCCGGCTAGTCTCCAGGAGACGTCGCGGAGACGTCGCGGAGACGTCGCGGAGACGTCACGGGACCTGCTGGAGACTGGAAAAAGTCTCCAAAAAAATCAGACACGTTTGATTTCCCCGGCACAATGGGCGTAGATCTGTCATTGATACCTTTTCAACTAGGGGGAATATCTATTCATTCATTCCCCCTGATGAATAGGTATTACGTAAGTATCTACGCCCGTGTTCCCCGTGACTCCCCGGCGACCCGGCTAGTCTCCAGGAGACGTCGCGGCGACGTCGCGGAGACGTCTTTGTGACTAGCGGAGACTGAGTCGCCAACTAGTCGCCAACTAGTCGCCAACTAGTCTCCAACCCGGTGAGATACCACCTTTAGCTTGAAATCGATGGCGGCCTCTTGGGGACAATCAGCGACACAAACTAATGCTTTTGTGTTGTATACAGTATGCATGACTTTGATCAGATGGGTGCAGTGCAAGTGCATGTGCGAGTGTGAGTGCATGAAAGTAGAATTCCAATTATGATAAGTTTTGGATTTGACTACAAATTAAAATGTATATTTTGCTTAGTTAAAGTGATTCAGGTAAAGTGTCAGATATTGCACAAAATGACATTTGAGACTTCAGTCCTATATCAATATCATTGTAAAATACAATTGAAAGATTTGTGAAAGTTTGAAAGAAAACGAACACTGTTAACCTAGTGAAAAAAACGAATATTGAGTTCATATTTTATCACCGAATACTGATGGCCTGTCATGGATTTGTAGCAGTTATACTTGTTATCAACCGTTGACGATATCCGCATGTTTACAGACTGTACAGAATTCGTGGAATTTGCGCACTTTGGATCAAAGTTCAGTAGCGTCTTGAATGTTTCCCACGCGTGCTAGCTGGCTCGGACCAAAGACTGTTCTGGGACGTGTTTAGCTACAACAATTCTACTTTTTTTGAAAAGCGTTGATCAACGCTTTTGAAATAATGATTTTCAATGATAATTATCTTCATACTAAAGGGACATTTGACAAAATCTAACCCTACTTTATTCTTCTCTTACCATAAGCTAAACAACAAGGCAGAAGAGAAACGAGGAAGCTCCAAGTATTTTTCGTGGAGTTAGACACTTTACCTGGATCACTTTAAACATAAGAGACGATGTTTAGTGAGTTACGACTCTGTATAGGTGACGCTTTAGTGTTGCTTTAAAAGAATAGAGGGTCAGGCATGATTTGATTATATTCGGTAAATTATTCCATAAATCGGGGCCGTGATGTCTAATCGATTTATGTGTAATTAATAACTTGGGATTCATCAAATGGAAATTCCCAGAAATACGAGTTGGATAGGAATGAATTGTATTATTATAACAAAAATAGTTATTAAATTAAATTGGAAATTGTTTATTTTTGTACTTATAAGCATAAATACTACAACTTGGAGAATATGCATGTCAATAATTTGTAATGTTTCTAACTTTAAAAATAAGGGGTCTGTATGGGCAAGGAAAGTTGATCCTGTACAAGTACCAATTTATAATAATCCAATTTATAATATCCAATTTATAATAATATCACAAAATACCTATCAGGTCAGAAGGCATTGGAGTCCGCGTGATTGTGTTTGCGTTGTGTGTTTCGGGAGTGTGTCGTCGGTTGAGAACGGGAAGGGCGCCAAGTCACATGTTCTACTTCGGAGATAATCATGATTTAAATGTGTAAGCCATGCGCATTAGAAACGAAATGTAGTTCTTTTGAATTTGTGATAAATATTCCCCAAAGTAGACAAGCAATTATCTTAAAATGTAGCAGCACACAATTTCAAAAACGGAATACTTTGTTTGATCAAAATTGGTTCAGAAACAAAAGTTTATTCTGCCATTAGAATTGTATGCTCTTTCAAATTTGACACTCAGTTTTCATTATCTCATAAAGAAATTATTTTGTGTAGCGCCCTCTCTACCAAAACTCAACTATCCCTTTAAAGCTTGGGAAATTGCCTTAAAAATTATTATGTGCTACACTTTGATCGCTTTTAGTACGCTTCACCGAACGCGACCTTCTTATCCAATGTCATGCAAAAAATACCCGTGTCCAAGTTTGAAGTTGTTTTGTTCCATCATGAATGGATGCGTCTGTTTGCCATTTTTTTTTCTCAAAAGAACATTTCGAGAATGTCCTTTGGTTAATAAAAACATAATAGCAGCTGGTTGCCATTGTTTTTAATGTTTATCAAGGTGGAAGGGGATCCCCCTCCCCTTCCCCCTCAGTAGCCCTACTGTATGGAGACATACAGAATCACGAAACTAACGAACGTTCACACACATAAAAACAAGATCCCAAAACAGCTGGCATTCAGCTGCACGAAACATCGTATAAGTGCGCAGTTTGCGCTACTACGCAGTGTGCTGTCTTTTTTCTGTCTGCTGTCACGTTAAGCCACGCCCCGTTATACGAGTGTCGTATAGCGAATCATGATTAGCGAATCGACCGGTGTGGTGCTAAATCCGTGACCTGCGAAATCCGTACCCAGTCGCAAATGCGCATGCGCTTAGACAGTTATGGTGCGTGTCTTGCGAAAATCGTGACCATTATTACGCCGCAATTTAATGCTAATACAAAATCGACGCATGTTTTATAAAAACCTTTAGATGGCGTGCACATGGAGTTTCTTAATCAACCGTCGGGTTCTGACAACACTTTGTGCCGCAAGGCACTTCTACGCTGATGATACACAACTGTATCTGAGCGTTGATCCTGTGAGCACAGACGGCGATCGGAATGCTGAAATTGTCATGAATGCTGCAATGGTTGATATTTGACAGTGGATGGTGAGCAACTTTATGAAGCTGAACACCGATAAGACGGAATATCCCGTCCCTTGCTCTCCTCAAATGAGAAGAGAAATATCTTCCCTGGAGGTCTCAGTCGGTCCAGCTTCCGTCTCCCCTGGTAAATGTGCACGCAACCTTGGCGTCTACTTCGATCAGCACATGAACATGGACAAACATATCTCCCAAGTCTGTAAAACGGCCTACTACCAACTTCGTAAGATTGCCGCGATACGACCACTCCTCACCCGTGCTGCAGCAGAGAGCCTCATCCATTCCCTAATAACATCCAGATTTGGGATTATATAGCCTTCTTGTTGGCCTTCCAGCTTCATCAATAAGAAGACTTCAGGATGTGCAGAATGCAGCTGCTCGCTTACTCACAGGAGGGAAATAGTACGACCACATCACACCTATCATGGAAGAATTGCACTGGCTGCCAGTTGAGTACAGGATAAAGTTCAAGGTCCTTCTACTGACATTCAAGGCTGTCCACGATCTGGCCCCTCAATATGTTGCTTCCTCGGTGGAAAAGAATCAGTCTCGTCTAGGGCTACGCTCGTCAGGTCTTCTTCTCCACGTCCCACAGACACGACTCCAGAAGTATGGTGATCGTGCCTTCTCTTCAGTTGCTCCACGCCTCTGGAACTCCCTCCCTCTTGTGCTTCGCAAAATTAACAAACTTGAAGGTTTCAAAGCCGGCCTAAAAACATTTCTTTTCAAGCAATATGTGCAGTAAATTGAGTTTTTGGAGGAGCGGCGCCTATGAATGTTTGAACAGATAAAAGGCACCATACAAATGCTGTGAATCATCATCATCATCAAGGAGCCTCAAGGAGGCATATTGCATGCTTTATTACGACTGGGAACGATTGTCGCAGGCTTGTTTACGAGTTTATGCGCATGCGCATTTGCGACTGCGTACGGATTTCGCAGTGCGTACAGATTTAGCGTGACACCGGGCGTTCACACACAAAACGAGCGTGATTCTTTAGTCAGTTCTCGTACGAAACGATGCTCAAACCCCCGTTTCGTTAATTATGATTCTGTATACGACGTTTCGTTAGTGAGCGTTCAGACACATAATTTCCGACAACTTTCGTCGTATAGCTAGTCAGGAGCTGACTAAAGAATCAGCTCCTGATTAGCTATACGATGAAATGTTTGTGTGTGAACACGGGGAAAGTCCGGTTTCGTTTTTTTTTTTACTCACTATGTTATCTGGTAGCCAAGGGCCATAGTTATATTTCTAATGATTATTAATTTATCAGGTGATTATGATACAGGGTGGTGTTTACCAGGATTTGTTTATATAAATGAGCCTTAAAAATATGATGCCTTTTAAAGTTTGTTTTTCTTCCATGACACAGGATATGATAGCTTTGGGTTTCAACGGCTATGAGGACGGCGCAAAGAAACTTCGCCAGGTGCTTCCCGAGAAGTCCGCCAAAATCCTTGATTTGGGCTGCGGAACCGGCTGTATGGGAGTAAAGGTGACTCGACGGCCCTATATCAGACATAGTAGTTGAACGTTTAATGGCATCAACATAATCCCAATAATAATAAGATATATCGAACTCTATAAAATCCCGAGTGGGAATGCTCACAAAATTTCCCCGAACGCGCTCTGTGCATTAATACACAAAAGGCGTGTGACGTCACTGCAGGCGGAATTTCCCCTTTAGCCATACAAATGAATGCAACTTCAACCGGCAATGACGTCACGGAAGGCTTTTAAACTAGTGGACAAATATCATTTTCTGTACAAACTCAGGCATGTCAGGCTGGAATACTATCCCAAATTTGTCTCTGGTTGTGAGGTAATTTATTTAGTTTGCAGAACCTAAATTATTAAAGGGATCTAGTCAAAATCCTCAAAAACTTACTTGGAATTCCTGCGGTTATTACCACATACATGTCATCATGTAGTGGATATATAATCCACTACATCTTGTCATGTCTGGGTAAATAGATAATTATTATAAAAACATAAATAAAACAATTGTATTTGAGTGTATGGGCGAGCAGATACTATTTTGTTTTCTAATTTCTGTTCGTCTCTTAAGCTGAAGACCATCGGTTACGAGAACATACACGGGGTTGATGCAAGCCCGGAGTCAATCAAGATAGCTTCTAGGAAGAACGCCTACGTAAAACTGGATCTCGTTGACCTCGATGGAATTACGACAGCGTCTTACGATGACGGTAATAATTCAGTAATAATCCAGAAGGGTAGCCAGAAATTCTGCAATGGGGTGGTTCCAACGTTACCTCCGAGCGCTTGAGCGCGAACCGCTTTGAGTGGGGTCCAGGGTCCAGTGTCCAGGGTCCAGGGCGGAGCCCCCGGAAGCTTTTTTATTTTAACGGTTCAAAGCCCAACAAACAACACTATGTTCAAACAAACAACCGAGCGAATAAAACACTTTCCCCTGGAAAAGAGGTTCTGGGAAGTACCCTAATTGAAAGGGCCTTGTGGCTAAATGGTTAGAGGACCTGTCAAACAATCCGAAGTCTCGGGATCGATTCTCGGTGAAGCTCCATTTCCTTTGCTCTTTGTTCGTTTATATTATATAGTTTTGGTCAGTTTCTTATTTTGTGTCTATGTTTGAAATAAGATGTTTTGATATTAGTTTTCCCATTTTTAAAATCGATATTATATGGGCCTCAACGCGACACAAGGGGTCTTAGCGCGCGGCACATAGTATGGCGCAAACGTCATCTGAAAATGTAGTCCATGAGGCAAGACCTGAAAAATCGCTTAAAAATGACGTTGGCTGCACCCCTCTGGTGGCCAAGAATTTTTGGTATCATTTTGAAGGTACAAATCTCAGCTATCCCCCACTGGAAGTTTGGAGCCCCCGAGAGTTACACGTTACCATGGCAACGCTGCTTATGTAACACATGGTAAAATACATCATGCATAACAGTGGGTTCCATTATAGAACGACATGTTGACAAAAAGTAAAATTTCTCAAAATCTAGTTAACATATGTTTTTCATTTTTTCAGGGAATAAGAAATGTAATACCAGCTACCAGTTTCTAAAATATTGCAACGGTACATGATTTATTCGGTCATTAGAGGTCATTAGGGGTCAACTCTAGGTCAGTGACATAATACTAACTTCCGATTGCATATTTGTATGTAATCCATGCAAACTCACATTACTCCTTACTCCTGTGGTGTATACATATGGCTGAATGTGATTCTCTCGGAAGGCATGAGGTCTAGGAATCCATAAACAATATATAAGGCTAAATTGATAAACCGTTGCCATGGCAACTAGTCTGATGTGAATGCTACACAAATGCGGAAAATGCGCAAAAAGTAAGATGCAAGATTCAACATTTTCGATTTTAATGCACCCGGCTGGATTACAACAATATATACCTCATTTGAAAAGGAATTGAAGTTTATGAAAACGACCATTAAAATTGCCGCTACTTGAAGAATCACCATGGAAACCAGCACTAAGTACAAGAAATAAAACTGGAATTGCATATACATGTATATGACTTATTTTCAAATTATGCAATCAATATGCATAAATATGGGTTTTCCTATGATGAAATCACTTCGAAAGGCAAAATGGTGCCTCGTCGTCAGTTGAAGTAAATATCAATCAAGAAGCGTTTCCTAGTAACATAAATTTCCCCTAGCAACAGTTGCATACTTCTTAAATTTTGTCATTTTTTCTCAACACGCTTTGGATTATTCATGTTAATGTGATGGACTTTATTTTCTTCATAGTTATCGAAAAAAGACCAGAAATAACCGTAAACCAACCATAATGAAATAGATGCTTGTTTGTCTATGCCTTACCAAACCTCAAATAAAAAAAAGTTAAAACACTTTACTATACCATTTGAATGATTGTAGCTATTAGACAAAACCGCTTGTTTAGTGTATGAATGATTCTAAAAGTTTATCAAAATAGAAAAATCGTAAAACCATTAACCTTGATTTACATAAAATACAGTCATGTAATTATCCACGGAGATCAATGTTGCCTAGCAACATCATTTAGCCTAGCAACCACGCACAATACTTATGTATTGAGACATACCTAACCATAGGCGTAAACCAGGGGAGGGGGTGTTTTGGGGTTCAAACACCCCCCTTGGACTGTTTTGGGGTGTTCACCCCCTTTACTTTTTTGTGGGTCTCGGGTATACTTTGTACCGGTCTGGGGCCCACTTTTACGGGTATCGAGTCCACTTTTCATCGGTCTCGACCATCTAAACCAATAGCCTCGGACCCCACCCCCCCCCCCCCCCCCCCGAGGACAAAACTTCACCAGTGGTCTCGGCCTCAGTCTCGAAATTTGTTGCCCCCCCCCCCCCCCCTTCCCCCCTCCCCTCTTACACGGCTCTCTGTGGTCTCGGCCTCTAACAAATTTGGCGACGGAATAACTCCCTCCTTGAAAAAAATCATGGGTACGCTTATGACCGATGTAATATAGACCGGTGTTTTCGAGCTGTAACCGGATAACTATGGATGGAGTCACTACTGTCACTATTTGATTGAAAACGGTTACAGCTCGTTATTCCAAAGGTTCGTTTTTTAGGAAGGTTCGTTAATCCGAGAGGTTCAATACGAACCCCATATCATTTTCGGATTAACAAACCCTATTGCATTTTTGGACCTACGAACCTCATTTCATTTACGGATAAACGAACCCCATTAAATTTTCGGATTAACGAACCCCATTTCATTTTCGATTAACGAACCTTTGGAATATCGAACGCGATTTTATTTTCGGATAAACGAACCTTCGGAATTTCGAACCCTATTTCATTTTCGGATAAACGAACCTTTGGAATAACGAACCGCACCCGCGATTCCTTGGTCAACCGTTGTGTTGCTTGAGGAGTTTGACTAATTATCCATGGCAAATTGGCATGCATTACAGGGTCTTTGCAAGACCTTAGCTTAGTATTCCCCCGGGGGGGGGGGGGGGCACTCGAATTATTTTTTGACGGGGGTGTGCCTCACGGAACTCTGAAATGGGGGGTCTGAAGAGCTGACTACAAGCACAAAATATAGGGTCTTTGGAGCTACAAAAACCCTGAAACGGGAGTTAAGGGGTCTAAGGAGCAGACTAAAACTACAAAAGAACATAGACATGGAGCTACCAAAGACCTACGGAAACCATAAAAAAGGCTCAAATGGTGGTCCAAGGAGCCGAACTAGAAGAGAAAAATGGACTTGGCGCTAGTCAAATACATAGCCAAGTCATTCCGGGGGACTATGGAGCCGAACTACAAGAAGAATAATGGACTTGGCGCTACTCAACTACCTAGATAAGTCATTCCGGGGGTCTATGGAGCGGCAATTTTTGAAAATCGGGTATCTTTAGAGCTGCGATTGGGTGTGAAAAATGGGTTCTTTTAAGCGGCACATACCCGTCTTACATTATACATGAGTGCCCCCCCCCCCCCCGGGAGTATTCCCATTAGGAACAGTTGTATTCTGAAGGCAGAATACCAGTGAATCAATTTCTAGACTAGGCAGTAGCCAGAAGCTTGAATTGTTTGCAGGATTCTACATAGAGGTGCTTGGTTTACCCATGAACCTACTCGTGGTTTACCAATAAGGGCATTACTGGAGCTTCCGTTCCTGTCCAGCTTTGTCATATGGACATTGTTTGTCAGAGATTTGTGTAAATCGTCAAAGATTTGTGTAAATTCCATCAATATAGACTGGATGGTCATAGTAGTCTAGGCTGATTGTAGTCCATAGTTTTTTTTAAAATGTATATTAACCCACATTTTGTTTACAGTTGTAGAGGTCAATATTTTCCATGATAACTTTCTCTGAGGTAGCTCTAGACTACAAATGATAATGTTTTCATGCAGAGCACACTTAGACATTTACAGCAACATGATATTGTTTGGGGCTTTCATACTTAATGAAAACAAAATAAGATAATCCATCATTTTCACTATGTAAGTGTCACTTAAAGGGATAGTTGAGTATTGGTCAAACTTAACTTTAGTATAACCAAAACCTGCACCATTACGGTAAAAAATAATAGTTATAACTTCACCATGCTCGAAAAGTATACACAATTACAAACGACTAAGTAAGACCCCTGTTATCATTCAAAAAGAGCTCTCTAAAAAAAAATTGGTTTTTAGCCATTTTTCATACAAAATTGTGCATTTGATGTTTTGTTAAAATAATGATTTAATAGAGATATCATCAACAACCGTTTAAAAACCTATTAAGATTTTGTTTCAAATTAGTCTTTTTAAAAAGTTCTAAAAAGTCAAAATATCCCCTGGTGAAGAATTTTTGAATAAAAATATGTTTATGGATATTTCAGCCGTTTCTGAACCGATTTTGTTCAAATAAAGTTTATTCTGTCATTGAAATTGTATGTTCTTTCACATTTGACAGTCAGTTTTTCATTATCTCACAAAAAAATATTTTGTGAAGTGCCCCCCTATTCCAACACTCAACTATCCCTTTAAGGAACGGAATATAAAGTTAAGCCTAAATGTGTTCAGACATAATACAGTTTGATAGGTAAGCTTTAATTTGATACCAAATTTGTATTCTTACACCTTGTCTTATTGAAGATATTAACATTTTTACCGAGAATTCACAGAATGTATCGGTCAAGATTGTGCCCCCATAGTGTGTACAGGCAAGCCTCAATTTACTGTGTTTGTGTTGATTTTGTTAAAATTGAATGTGACAAAAACACTTTTTAATCATTTTACAATAAAGTCAATGTTAAAGCTTTCATTTAATACCAACATTGTAGCTATACACCTAGTTTTGACAAAGTTATCAACGTTTTAGAAAAAAAGGTCTTTAAAAAGCATTTCCCCATAGACTATGTACCGGGTCGCCACTTCCATGCGCGCATCCTCTGGTTCCAACCTTCAAATAGTTGTATCTCCACTTAGGAAATAGGTAAACCGTTCAAACTTTGCAGACATATGGCATTCTGATAGTCCTTTAAAGTGATACCAACATTTGTTTAGAAATTTGTTCTGGTTTCGATAAAAATAAAGGAAATGGTAGCAAAAAACCCCAGAACGTAATGGCACCACCCTACATGTATATGGAGGCGAGTTCATGACGCATGACCATTATAATCATGTACATGTGTCATACGGCAGCCATTTTGAATAAATAATGTCCTGACCTTGCCGAGGTAATTTTTTGAAATTGCATTCGAGTGGTTTTTAGATCAGTTAAAAGTATTTTTTTTACCGTACCCCATAACAGCCTCAAATATTTGGCGATCAAAAATAAACACGTGTGAGGGTTTCTCTAAATTGCGTTTTGTAGCATATCTGCAGATACTGTTCACTTTTGCGTAAATACACCATTTTTGTTTGAGGCTGTAGAGGTACTTTAAAAAGTCAGATTTTCAAAAACCCAATATTTTTAGATTCAGTACTTTTCATACATTCAGAAAATAGTTTTAACTCATTTTCCATACATTTTGCCTTTAGACCCCTTTTGTCACGTTGAGGCCCATATAAAAGCCAACTCTCGCTTCTGTTATTCAAATTCTTTATATGGCAGTCGTTTCTGAACGGATTATGTTCTAAAGCTTTAATGCGTGTAAAGCGCCCTCTCCAAACCAGAAATTTGCTATCCCTGTAAAATGTTAACGACACGATAACAACTGCAGTTTAAATGTTTAACATGTTTTTATCCCGCCTATATTCGTCATCAATATTTCCTGAATAATTATGTTGTATTGTTTGTATTTTTGCATTGCAGGCTTCTTCGACGGTGTTGCTGCTATCGCTGTATTCAATGTCCGCAGTATGACCCATACAGTGTTCCCAGAAATCAATCGGATTCTTCGACCAGGTCAGATAGTAGTAGTAGTAGTAGTAGTAGTAGTAGTAGTAGTAGTAGTAGTAGTAGTAGTAGTAGTAGTAGTAGTAGTAGTAGTAGTAGTAGTAGTAGTAGTAGTAGTAGTAGTAGTAGTAGTAGTAGTAGTAGTAGTAGTAGTAGTAGTAGTAGTAGTAGTAGTAGTAGTAGTAGTAGTAGTAGTAGTAGTAGTAGTAGTAGTAGTAGTAGTAGTAGTAGTAGTAGTAGTAGTAGTAGTAGTAGTAGTAGAAGTAGTAGTAGGTAGTAGTAGTAGTAGTAGTAGTAGTAGTAGTAGTAGTAGTAGTAGTAGTAGTAGTAGTAGTAGTAGTAGTAGTAGTAGTAGTAGTAGTAGTAGTAGTAGTAGTAGTAGTAGTAGTAGTAGTAGTAGTAGTAGTAGTAGTAGTAGTAGTAGTAGTAGTAGTAGTAGTAGTAGTAGTAGTAGTAGTAGTAGTTGTTTGTTTGTTTGTTTGTTTATTTCCGAAATCACAACAATAAATACAGCAATGAAGTGCAACGGGGGATGACCCAATTCAGCAGAATTAAAAAAACAAAACCGCTGTTCTTCCTTGGGGTCCCACTTGGGGTAGTAGTAGTAGTAATAGTAGTAGTAGTAGTAGTAGTAGTAGTAGTAGTAGTAGTAGTAGTAGTAGTAGTAGTAGTAGTAGTAGTAGTAGTAGTAGTAGTAGTAGTAGTAGTAGTAGTAGTAGTAGTAGTAGTAGTAGTAGTAGTAGTAGTAGTAGTAGTAGTAGTAGTAGTAGTAGTAGTAGTAGTAGTAGTAGTAGTAGTAGTAGTAGTAGTAGTAGTAGTAGTAGTAGTAGTAGTAGTAGTAGTAGTAGTAGTAGTAGTAGTAGTAGTAGTAGTAGTAGTAGTAGTAGTAGGGGCGCCCCTTATGTATATCTTTGTTCAAAAATGTCCCCCTTATGTTTTTTTTCTTTCCAAAATCCATCGAGGCACAGCACCCCCCCCCCCCCCCCCTGTGCCCCCGTAGCTACGCCACTGTAAGGGAACATTATTATATTACTGTCCGCAGGCGGCTTCTTTGTCACGTACGTTCGCAAGTCCATTCTCGAGTTGGAGACGGAGAAGTTAAACATCAAGGCGGCCATCAAGAGCTACGTCGACCAGGGATTGTGGACGCGATTCCCAGACGAACGGAACTGCAAAAAGGCGCGCTACTACCGCCCCGACCTACCCGTAGGAGTTTTCGATCGCTGATACGAGGACCGTTGACCTATCGTCCCAGTGAAGTACCACATTGAGTTCACTAGGCACGTTGACTGTTGCTATTTACCTTTTCGATTTCATACGACGACGCGCGTTCAAGTCTCGGGATAGTCTCGCATTGCTTGTGCTAAGTTTGCAGAGAATAGAAGATTAGTTTTGTAAACAAAAGGGTTTTAATATCCAATACAGTCAAACCTGTGTATAGTGACCACCAGATTGAAAGAAGAAAAATAGCCGCTCTTAACAGGTGACCTTTATAGACAGGTTCTATACAATCTTATTAAGACAAACCTCTGTATAGTGACCACTTAATTGAAACAATACAATTGACACTTGATTGCAAGTGACCTTTATAGACAGGTGCCAACATACAGTCAAACCTGTGTATAATGACCACCAAAGGGATATGAATAATTGGCTGCTATAAACTGGTGTCCATTGCAGACAGTTCCAAAATACCGTTTACAGTCAAACCTGTGTGTAAAAACCACCAAATGAAAACAAGAAAATTGGCCGCTATTATCAGGTGACCTTTTTAGACAGGTTCCGAAATATTGTTTACAGTCAAAACCTGTGTATGACCACCAATGGAAAACAAGAAAATTGGCCACTATGATCAGGTGACCTTTGTAGACAGGTTCCGAAATACCGTTTACAGTCAAACCTGTGTATAATGACCACCAGATTGAATGAAAACAAAATTGCCGCTCTAAACAGGTGACCTTTATAGACAGGTTCTATACAATCTTATTAAGACAAACCTCTGTATAGTGACCACTCAATGCAATCAATACAATTGACACTAAATTGCAAGTGACCTTTATAGACAGGTGCCAACATATTGTTTACAGTCAAACCTGTGTATAACGACCACCAAAGGAAAACAAGAACATTGGCCGCAATAAACAGGTGCCCTTATAGACCTGTTCCATAAAATCATATACAGTAAACGTTGTATGGTGACCACCCAAGTGCAAGTACAAGACATGTGGTCGCTATAAACAGGTGACCTTTATAGACAAATTTCATAACACAGTGTACTGTCAAACCTGTGTATAGTGACCAGCCAAATGAAACATTGGAAGTGGGCGCTATAATCAGGTAACTTATTATTGACAGACTCCATAGATTTAAAATGAGATAGTAAAACCTGTGTATAGTGACCACCCAATGCAGACAAGAAGAGTGGACGCTATAAACAGGTCAACTTTATAGACAAGTTCATTTAAATCATATAGTTCAGTTAACCTGTTTACAGAGACCACAGCAGAGAAACAAGAAATATACAGCTATATATGACGTTGTTTTTAGTAGCCAAATAGTGCTTGTCGTCACAGATCTAGACCGACGGCAAAACAGGGGTGTACACGTATTAGATATCTGGTACGAACGACGGGCACGTAGATGCGCATGCGCACTGCTTCAAAAAATGACGTCACTGTACCAGTCCACTAGTGAACGTACAAATCGAAAAGTCCGTATTGTTCCCCGATGACGAAGGGGTTGTGGTCACCATCCAGAAGTTGTAGGAGGAGAGTGTGTTTTAGGAATATGAAGATTATGTCGCCATATTCATTCATGTCTTTTAATACAGGTATTATGTTTAATTAGTTGGTTTATCGGGTGTGCCAAATTGGCGTGGGCTTAATTGATGTACGTCTTGCGAACGCCTTACTCGCATTGATCCGTCGTGTAGTCTTCACAATTGACAATCTTCAAAATGTGTATATTATACTGATGATCAATCACGACTCGTTGGATTTACAAAATAGCGACCTCTATGGTTTGTGAATGTTTCTCACCAAGTTAAAAAAACAAAAGATCAACACTACTATTTTACCACATGATTGTTCAGATGGTTATTGTTAAATGCTTTATATCTACTTTGTGGCAGGTCGGCTAAAATCGTTTTTTTCTCTAAGTTTGATGGGTTTTTTTTAATTATCTAATCGTTCCAGTACATTGATATTAGTTAATAGATAAAAGAATTAATACATTGATAAATAAGTAAATAGATACAAAATACAAATAAATACTTACATTTTAATTAAAATATAGATTGGATGGATTGTTCTGTTTCCAAAATGTATTCCCTTATTTTTGTAAATGATTGTTATTGATAGGATATGTATATTTTGTTGGAAACGAATCAAAATAAAATTGAATCGAATTTAATTGAATTTTGTTCATGGAGCAATTTAGGGAGTATAAAAAAGGGTCATTAAGGTAACCCTTATGACGTTGGTTGACTGAGCGTAGTCTATTATGTGTCATGAATCACGGCGAGTGACGTATACATATTTAAGAGGGGGGGCCAAAGGAGTTGAATGCCTATCCCTCTCTAATAAACCTTACCCCACCCCCATTACCCAGGCCTCGTCCACTCACTCCCCTCTCTCCATGCACACCCCTCCTCCATGTAAACAAAGCAAATGAAAAGAAAATTGCCCCCCTTCTCCTCCTGTGTTCCTCTTCTGACCTCTGGGTTGACAATAATACGGACCCACTCGTTATATACTCATCTAATCAAGGGCGGTCAGCTGACTGAATGACGTCACAAAACCTGACCTTCTCGGTCGGTCATGCTGGTTTCTGAAAAGTAACAAAAGATTTTAGTGACGTAGATAAAATATTTTTTAGTGGATGGTGATCCAATTTTAATGCGCAATGAGGTACTCCAGTGCGCATTGTTTTGGCTAGCCAGTGCGCATTGTTTTGACATTAAAAAGGATCACCATCCACTAAAATAGATTTTATCTACGTCACTAAAATCGATTGTAACTTTTCAGAATACGGCCCCAGGGGGGGGGGGGGGGGGGTGTTTTACAAAGATCCTAAGTTGAACTTAAATCTAAGTTGGACTTAAAAGGTATGGAAAGCTGTTAGTTTCTTTGATTTCTTTTTGTAAAAGTCCTTTTAAAATGCATAAAATGTTGTTTCAAATCATTAATATTTTTGTTCTTTTATCGAGGAGATTTCATATTCTTTATGTCAAATTTATGAAAAGTCTAAAAATAATTGCATTTTTGCTTTTGAATGTATTTTATTCCAGGGCTATAAATGGCTTTCCATACTTTTTAACTTAGAGTAAAGTTCAACTTGTGATCTTTGTGAAACACCCCTAGCTCGTGATCTTTACAAGTATAGCAAGGAATACTAATTACCACTTCCGCCGTATACTTATTGTTGTCTTTATTATCTTACAGTGATCCATTAACAAGATTTAATTGAAAAGTGTTCTGGAACGCTTATTGATTGTACTCAAAAGTAAGCGAATGTGAATACTTGATCGTTCATAGTATCCGAATTTGGATACTTCGCGCGAACGATTAAATATGACTAAATTGATTAGGTAAACATTGTTCTTTGCTATGAAAATAGTACAGATTATTCAGAAGAACATATTATATTGCATTGCATTGCATTGCATTGCATTGCATTGCATTGCATTGCATTGCATTGCATTGCATTGCATTGCATTGCATTGCATTGCATTGCATTGCATTGCATTGCATTGCATTTCATTGCATTGTATCGTATCGCATGGATAGTATACTAGTACTATCCATGCGTATCGTATCGTATCGTATTGTATTGTATTGTATTGCATTGCATTGCATGGCATTGCATCGCATCGCATCGCATCGTATCGTATCGTATCGTATCGCATCGCATCGTATCGTATCGTATAGTATAGTATCGCATCGCATCGCATCGCATCGCATCGCATCGCAGACTTATTTCGTGTTGTATTTTTTAAACAACGTTTGGGCTAGTTGGTACCTCGATTGACTTTTTAAAACTTGTAACAAACATTAATCTGTAGAATAGGATCCTTCGCGAGGAACTAAATTTTGTAATGCAGAAGTTTTCTTGGGTTATAATCAAGAATTCAGTCATCATTAAAAAGGAAAATGTATTTATTTTGTTTTTTTCCAAACTTTCCCAAATTTGTTTCATTTCTTGTTGTTGTACTACTTGACGGTCGAATACATGGTGTGTGATATTGAATACTTAACTTATGATAATGCTTATGAGGCATAGCCACGCGATTTTTGCAAGTTAGTTAAATGTCATGTGAATTGTACATCCAGCGATCAGTAGGCATGGTTGTTGAAATGGGATTGTGGGATTGGTCTCCCGATACCACCCCCCCCCCCCCCCCCCCCCCCCCCCACTACCCATCTCTCTACCTCGCTGCCTCTGTAATGACGAATTGAATGGGTATCTAGTCATGTCTACCCCCACTGTACGGGGATATGTAAAAATCCCGGTTTGAGCATGGGCCAAGTCCCATTCGGGCTAAACCACCTCTATAATTCCCTTTTCAAAGGGGGGGGGGGGGGGGGGGGGGGCTGGTAAGTAAACACTAGGTCATGTAGAAATACCGTAATCATATGTTCGGTAATTAATATAATTATAAGTATCGCCTATTACGTTCTATCACTATCACCCATATTGGTTCGTTGCAGTGCCCCTTCCCTCTCACTAATGACCCCCCCCCCCCCCCCTCCTTCCTCCTTGGTCTGTGTTACCCTGGGCTACGCCCCATTGTGGTTGTCCTCCCGGTGTATCCCCCTCCTGGCTCCCCAGTGTATACCTGTGTGCCCCCGTCATCTATCATCGCGCGGTTATGACATTACCCCTCGCAAAGTGAGGACCTCTTTTTGACGTCAATAGGTTTTTAATTTTAGACCCACAATTAATTAGGATTTTCGCCGGTCCTGTCCGTCAAAAAATATTATACCAGTATATTCTTTTTGTTTTATATTCCCCTTTTTTTCTTTCGGGTGAGTTTCGCTTTCTTTTCATTTGCTTTGTTTGTATTGGTTAAACAATTGTTGGTCGGACCATTTAACCATGGCTGTATGTTTGCTCGTGTTATCGTGGTGACATTAATTATAATGATAAGGTTATACCTTTCTATCAGAGAAGCATCTTAGCGTAATACATGTATAATTTGTTTATTATTTAATATATAATTTGTGTAATTCATTTTCTCGTAATTGAAGTTTGCTCATAAGATCAAATATATATTATTGTGGTAAATTTGTATGATAAATATGCCAATAGGATTATTTGAATGTGATCTATTTACTTTAAATTGCCAACTTCAATAGAAATTATTTGGAGCTTAATTTGTGTGTACCTTGTTGGGTGCTTGGCTTGGTATAAACAAAGAAACGAAATCTATTGAGATATTTTAAATGTCTCCCTTATAATTGAGATGTCTTTTTATTGAATGACAAGCATTCCAGGAACATGGTTCGATTGTACAAATGTCAGTCAGCAGTAGATTCTTTTTAAATGACACTTTTCACTGGGTAAACAGGGTTCTTTTTTGTTTATGAAACTTACTATATCATGAATCATTCGGAAGAATGTTATAATGATATTGGTATATGATTGAAGTCTCAAATCACTGTTGGAATTATCGTATAAAGTCAATGGATCAATTTGTAACCAATGAGCATAGGCATAGGAGGCGGGGGTTGGGGGTTGCAGCCCCTCTCCCTGGAGTTTTGAAAACGTCCATATTCGGGCAAAACGCAACTGAAATTTGAGCAGATCATGTCATATTCGGGCAAAATCAGGTCATATTATTTTGGACTAAACAATTGAAAACATGCCATTTTCTGGCATCAAAGAGGCAAAAACTTATTTTTGTTTTGCTTGTCAGGTGAAAATTACAAAATTCGGGCAAAATACCTCAGCCCCCCCCCCCCGAGAAAATGTGCCCCTACTTCCATGCCAATGAGGATACATGTATTTTGTTCATGACTTCAACCAATCACATCCAATGCAACAACATGTAATATGGTATTTGAGCAAAGGACTTCAGCCCCCATGGGAAAAATGTGGCCCTACACCCTACGCCCGTGATAAACACTCACACACACACACGCACACACACACACACACACACACACACATACACACACACACACGCACACACACACACACACACACACACACACACACACACACACACACACACACACACACACACACACACACACACACACACACACACACACACACACACACACACACACGCACACACACACACAAACACACACACACACACACACACAAACACACACACTCACACACACACACACACACACACACACACACATACATACACGAACTGTAAACAAAATGTGCATGCCTTCTCGTGAACACGGGAATCAACACGCACAAACACTGGAAATATAAAAGTAAAATACATTTTAATGACAAGAACTCAGATCATATATACAAATCCAGGCAGCCATTAACTTATAAAAAGAACTTTATTAACATTGAAAATACATGTACAAAATTGTTACATTAAAAATAGTTGGATCTATAATAATGCAGCTATACAGAGTACATATGGAAGACATACCGTATTCATGAAACACCTGTAAAACCGAGAACACATCCGTACAAAATTGCACATCATTAGCATGATTATTCAAACGTTTATCATAATATTTGTCATGATATTTCGTTTTTAGAGGGTTATTAGTGTAATGGTTTGTAAACTGTTGCGTGTAATTACGTCGAGGAATATGTTTAATTTAAGTCTACTGCGATCGTTTTCATACATAAACTGTTTGAAAAGTACTCGCTATATATTTTAGAAAAGAAAAATATCATCGACGTTGCTCGCTGAAATGTCTAACCGAGGTTCAGATACTGGCATATTATACATCAGTGGCGTAGCGACGGGGGCAAGGGGGGAGGGGGTGGGGGAGGGGCACTTGCCCCCTCCCCAACAATAAAAAAACAATAGGAAACATAATGGGACTTTTTTGATGAAACAAATATTGAAAACCATAAGGTGTGCCCCCAATAAATTGCGTGCCCACAATCATGCAGTCCGACCACGCAGGCTACGCCACTGTTATACATGTTATGAATAGGCTAGTACCAAAGTGGCTGAAGTAGCCAATTGATTTACCCCTTTCTTCCGTTTGGCGCTGATGATAATATTTAATAATCACGAAGAATCCCTTCTAATCTCAAATAAATATATCATTGACTGTTAATATTGCAAACAGGGACAATGTACACTTTTTTCTATAATTGCTTTTGGCATAAAGGGTACATTCAATATTAATTCTAGTTTTGAAACTTATCTTTGTAAATTATATAGAAAAACATTTTTTTTGTATTGCGATTAGGTTAAATTAAATATAAATCGTTCATTTGGTTAAGTTTATAAACCGAATGTTTATTTAAAGATCAGAATGCTTTGATGATGCAGTGGTTACGATAAAATAACGAATAATAATAACATTATTTAAAAGCCAATGACAAAAGACATAGATTGTTGTTAAATATCAAAACTAAGAGACATAAGCAGTTAGATAGGAAGACAATGTTCATCGCGCAAAAGAATGTATAGCAATGCTGGTATCAATTTACTCATACGTGAATAATAGATGGAAATAACTTTTAAAATAAAGAAAAACAGTAAGAATGGCAGTGTTTTCCCTTCTCGATAAGATGTTTTTTTTTTCCAAGTGCGTAACTAATATGTTATGATAGCATACAAAGGACCATAGCATTCGTTTTCGTTGTTCAAAGACGGGGACAAGTTTTTTGCTATCAGTTTTTTTTTCGGTCGCACCACAAAAGAAAATGGAGAGTTCAAAGGCGAACAAAACATTTATAATGTTCTGTTCAGTTTAGACAGCCGCGCCAGCAGCCGCCGCTCCACCACCCCCGATGAGACCTGCCTTATACGCCGCACCGACTCCAGCCGCCGCAACACCCACAAGTCCTGCGGTGCCCGCACCCGCCGCAATCCCCGTCACCTTTTGCTTGGACATCTGCTGTGGCGCGGGTGCCCCCGAGTCAGCAGTCTCAGCCGCTGCCATGCCCATGACGACGCCGTCTCCGCGGATAGGCTCGGGCGTCTTGTAGGCTGCGGTTGTCTTGTACGCAAACGTGTTCTTGACATTGGGCGGGATGGGCGTCGTGGGATACATGGGAGGTAGGGTAAAGGAGCTGCCCATGGCGCCCATGCTGCCGCCTTCTGCGTCGCCCATGCTGCCGCCTTCTGCGTCGCCCTCGCCGTCGCTTCCCTCATATTCGCTTTCATACTCGGTGCTTTCGCTGTCTGCGCCCGGCACGGTCTGCGCGCCGCCCACACCGCCCATCGCCGCCATGTCTTCCTCGTCGACTTCCTCTTCTTCCTCTCCTCCCATCCCTCCGTAGAATCCTCCCTGCTGCTGCGGTGGGTTCCCCTCATATTGTGCTTCCGCCATCTCCGCCGCCGCCTCCATCGCCTCCTGGTCCGCCTCAGCCTGTTGTTCTGCAAGCTCCGCCGCCGCCTCCATCGCCTCCTGGTCCGCCTCAGCCTGTTGTTCTGCAAGCTCCTGCTGTCTCTCTAATGCCTCCTGCTCCGCCTCGGCCTGTTGCTCGGCCATCTCTTGTTGCGCCTCGTACTGCTGTTGGGCCATCTCCTGAGCGTTTTCGCTCTCCTCGTTCTCATTGTCAGAATCGTACTCGTAAGTGGACGACGAGGATGAAGACTGTTGCTGCTGCGCCGGCTGGTTGCCGAAGAAGTTTAAGTTGCCCATGCCGACTGCCGCCGCGTACTCCTCAGAATCGATGTCCTTGCCCATGGCGGACACACAGAACACTGGAAAAGAACGGAAATTGGAAAGGTGAATGGGTGAAGGAGTAATTTTATAGTGAATATCGATATTTAAAAGAGTTAAAACGACATTTGAATCATGAAAGAACAAACAGAACGGTAACAATTATAGCGATCGTTATAATGATGATGATGGTGATGATTATGATGATGATGATGATGATGGCGATGATGACGATGATGAGGGTGATGACGATGATGATGACGAAGATGATGAAGATGATGATGATGATGATGATGATGATGATGATGATGGTGATGATGATGATGATTATGATGGCGATGATTTATTTATTTATTTATTGTGGTATAACAAATATTGTACATGGCAGCCAACTGGCTGAATTGGATACAATTTACAATGAATTAAAATAGTATACATGTACATATAAAATACATTACTTTAAAGGGCAATGCAACTCAAGAATAGAGTATATCCTACTTGATATATCGTAATATGCCTTTTTATTATATATAACATAACTCCGACTCAGATTTCTGCTTTGGGAGAAATATGTGAAAACTCTATCCGGGTTTATCACCATCGACGATGATGACGATGATGATGATGATGACGATGATGATGGTGATGAAGATGAGGGTGGTGTTGATGATGTTGGTGATGATGATGATGATGATGATAATGATGGTGATGATGATGATGACAATTATGATGATAATGCTGATGATGATGATGGTGATGAATATGACAACGACGACGACGATTATGATGACGGAAATGGAAACTCACAATTTACAAGAAACACGGGTTGTGTAATTTTATTAGAAACTCAGATGGGAGTTTAAGGGAAAATGACATGTGTTAGTCATGTTTAATGTCAGGTGGGTAAGTACATTCCCACAGTTCAGCGTTACTCAACAGTCATGCAATTATATGATATCCTTAATAAGGTTGGGGGACCGCTCTATAAATAGACAATTTGTTAACCACCATACCGTATGTGATTCATTAGAAACGGGAAATAGTGGTTTATAATGTTCTACACAGAAGAGAAAAAAATAATTAGCAAGCGTACTGATACTGTGATACATACGAAGATGCGACATGTTTGGTATGGTTTGATTCCGAGGATCGAATCGAACAATAGTAATCGAAATAACGTTTCCAGTGGAATGCATTCCCAGCATCTTAAGCTCTTTAAATACGAAAAACAGGGAAATAAGTTAATTAATCAATGTCTCAAAGCCATCTGTGATCTGATACATCCTCTGAGTGAATTCGAACACAGTGGAATCTTCTTTTCATTTTCTAAACATTGATATCGTAATAAAAAAAGGAACGCAGGGAAAACGAGACCGGTTTAAAAAATGCCATACTTCTATTTAAAGAGCGAAACAACCGGGAATTGAAAGAACCCATATCGACAAGATAGAGAGATCTATGCAAGTGAGATTGGTCGATTCAGAAATACAAGTTACTAGATCCCTTTAAGCAATAGCCTGTCGGAACATTGAGCGATATGTACCAATATTACTTAATATTGAAAATCTAGGGGAACGCGGGTTAATTTGTGTAGAAGGGGATAAAATCAAGACGAAAGCAGAAGTTTCCCATACGTCTTTTGTCATGTTCGCGTCTTGACATTTACGGCTCGGAAAGGAACGGGGACACGACGAACCGTACACACTGGTAACCACGGGCGTCGATCTGTCATTGATACCCATTGATCAGGGGGGGATGATCCATTCATCCATCCCCCCTGATGAATGGGTATTACGTAAGTATCGACGCCCATGATGGTAACCATGACAACGACATTATATTATTTGTCACGTGAGGTGATACAAGTTGATATCATAACGGAGAATCTATTATTAGTTCTGTATTATTTATTGTTACATAAGATACGACCTGGTGGGATGTACATAATTATCATAATATTTGTGCAAGAAAATGTTCAGCTCTTTTTATACTGATGTCCCTGCATTATCAATAATGTTCGTCAGGTATTTTTTATTGATAAAATCAGAGTTTTAATAAACAATACGGTTACGTAAAAAGCACGATTAATCATGCAAAGGTTTCGGACCAGAATGTAGAGCTCTATAAATAATAACTGGTCGTGGTTTACAGATTGATAAAAAAAAAAAACCTCTCAGGCTTCGGTGAGTCTGACTCCGGGATCTGTTTTCGGATCGATGTTAATCAACGGAAATCCCCAACGTCTGTCTGGTTCGTAACAATGACGTTTTTGCTTGAAGGGGGTTTATCTGAAGCCGAATTTCGATCATGACGATTTGTATTTTCATGTACATTAACTAATAATCTAATTAAATACCTTTAGTGTTTCCAGTTGTTATTTATTTCTGTTTTACTTTTTCCCACAAATTATCAACGTATCATCGTTCACTTGAATGCGGGACGTATGTTCTTGGATGGACCTATCTAGCTAATCATGGCAAATACCTTTATAAGAGCAAGCCAAGTTAAAACTATATATATCTCTTTTTTCTTTCTCTTTTATACAAAATCGTTAAATGGTTAGCCTGATGTCACTCCATACGAAATAAAGTCGACCCTATAATATGTATAGTATACATTGTGCTTAAACACAACAATGCTGTCATGGTTATAGGCCAAATGTACACTTTTTGAAATACTTTTTTTGAGGCGGATTTTGTAAGAAGTCATGAAGTGTAGCAAAACATTTTTTTTTAACTCAACATTAATGCAGAATTAAAATGGTTTACCTTGATTGATAAATATGGAAAATGCTAAGTAGTCAACAGCATCGCATTATCTGAAATCAAATCGATACTTAGTTAAATAGTTTAAAAATAAGCTACGTAACGCGGATGAGTAAATGCCAGAAAGATCTTGTAAGATGTGAAAATTAAAACAATCTCAAAATAAATCGTCAACTATAATGAAAACGAGTTCAGATTTCAAGAATTTTGCGTTAAAATTTTAAATATTAGATGAAGATGAGAAAATATCAAGCAAATAGAGTGTTAAAAGGATTGATTGCACTTACCGGCAACAAAACAAAGGGCGAATATTCTTAAATGCGCCATGTTGATTGATGATAATATTATACGCCGATCGACGATGGTTGAATATTTCAGTAAAACAAAAATAATTTAAGTGCTGAGTTCTTTGGAATATGCTGTCAAATTCGGAGACGATGCAGTTATAGAGCCCTTATTGCCAGACGTCCTCGCTTCGAAATGAATCTCCCTAATATTGCTGACTGGATTTATTCGGTTGCGGAAGGTATCGAGGAAACTTTGAGAAATAAAGAATGATAAAGCAGGAGGGGGAACAACACAAAATCCCGTCTCTTCTAATTGCGTCACTACTTGTCGAACGTCTGATGACGGAGCGAAGAAATGAGGCAGAACTTTGTTGTGTATAAGAGTTTTATATGCCGCAATATCGTCCGTCCTCTAGGGGTGTAAGCTTTGGGGGAGGGGTAAGGAAGGGGAAGGGGGACGGTTAAGATGACGACATGTGAACGTGAGTTCTAGCATTATGCAGTGAGCGCAACACTAAAAATAGTTTTCTACGCGCGTGCCAAAAGGGGAGGGGGAAGGAGAAGGGGGGGGGGGGGCAAAAGAGACCAAGTTAGTTATCGGCGCGTGAGGGAGGTACATATGATGGTCGTATCGTCGTTTGAGAAAGAGAAGGACGCCAAGTTGCTAGTTTGATATTCGGAGATTACCATGTTTAAATTTGGAAAGGCAAGTTGAAACCAAAAGAAGCTCTCGTTGATATTTGATGAATATTTCCCCAAACTAGACAATATCTATTAGTATTTGAAAATTGTGCATTGCTTTAAAGAGGAGGCTCTGACCTACATGATGGTATACATAACTTAATTTCGGAGAAAATGACTTAACGCCCTTCTCACATTCAGCCAACGATAGTATGGATGTATGGGGCCATCTGGCTGGAGTGTCAGGGGCAACAGAGGAGGCAGATTTAATTATCGCAAAGAAATTAACGCAGTTTGATATCACGGGTTCAAGTATCCCCTGCAGAAATGGCACAGGAAGTTTAACATTACGGACCGTGACGAATGGGATTATAGCCTGACCAAAAAAAAAACAGGAGAAAGACCACATAAGTCTGGTTATCCATTCTGTATAATAATGTCCTATAAATGCATCTGGTGATATGTGATATTCAAACAAGTAAGACTAAGAAATTGTAGTTTATTGCCGGATTATCTAAATTCGGATTACGTATAGCCTCTTGTCTACACGTATCGGATATACATTATTTTCCAGCTACTGCATGGGACTATTTAAAGACTCAACCAAATTCTCAATATTTCTGAGATCAGAGCGTACCCAATCAAAACAGCGTTTTTGTCAATTATAGTTCCACAAAAGTTCAACATTATCCAACATTCATGTGTTGCGCTCCTCTGTTGGCATCCGCGCATTAGACAACAGAGGCACTCTACAACAATTTTGGGAAACATCCCATCCCCATCAATGTCTAAGATATAATTTATACGTATCATAACTTATCTGTGAATGTAAAAGGTTTACAAAAACTGTCTTGAACTTGATTATTAGCACAAAAAAGTTCGAAGTAACTTAAGAGGTAAACACGATAAGATTTATCCGTACGTGGACAGCACGTGCAAAGTAACCGCTCGGACTGATAAACAGTGTAGCCACTGGTACTATAGCGGGATCGAGGCGGGTGTACATGCCGTGGAACTTTGGTCAAATCTAAGCACCACGAATGGAACGTCGGATGATATATCTGCATCTAACCATTTTAGGAAATGTTGCCATTCGTATATCATACTATTTTCTACTATTTAAACAATACCAATAAATGAATTGGGTCCAAATGCTGCCGTTTTGATTTAAACAAACGTGAATTTTTGTGAACGAATGTGATGTTATGATAATCAATACTAAGGAGTAGCAAATAATTGTTAATGGAAAACCACTCTTAATTGTGATTCATCAACGAATTGCACTACTCGAAATTCATCTTATCTATAACCATGATATTACGCTGCTTTGTTATTATTGCTTTCATGGACCTGAAAAGAAAGATATATTTGTGTGACTTAAACATGTCCAAGAAGGGATTTGTGGTATACAGTAGAATATTATTTCTTAGAAGAACGGTTTGGAAATATTAAGAATATTCAAATTCCATTCAATTAAATTAGACTCAACATTTAAGTCAATTGGAGTCACATTAAATCAAATGTTAGTTAAAGTTACACGTTGTTTAACTTAAACTTTTTTCTTCTTCAATTAAGTTAACTATATTTCCATAGAAACCTTCAAGGATTATTACAAGGCTAAACGTTTTATGTCGTATACACGTCAATCGCTAATCCTCAGAAAATAAGACCTTTTTAATTTTCGGCAATCTTTACTACAACTTTGACTTCGTTGATAAAAAAACCAAAGAGTGGCCTCAATGCGGCATAGATTGGGGCATGACGCGTATACAGTATAATGGAGAAATCGTTAAAACGGTTCTGTTTATGGTTAATGTTGAAGTGAGGGTTAGGATTTTAGGGTTAGGTTTAGGGTTATGGTTATGGTTATGGTTACTGTTATGGTTATGGTTATGGTTATGGTTATGGTTACGGTTATGGTTATGGTTATGCTTATGGTTCTGGTTCTGGTTCTGGTTCTGGTTATAATTATTATTATGGTTCTGGTTTTCGTTTTGGTTCTGGTTCTGGTTCTGGTTCTGGTTATGATTATGGTTATAATTATGATTATGGTTCTGGTTTTCGTTTTGGTTCTGGTTCTGGTTCTGGTTCTGTTTCTGGTTCTGGTTCTGTTTCTGGTTCTGGTTATGATTATGTTTATAATTATGATTATGGTTCTGGTTTTGGTTCTGGTTCTGGTTCTGGTTATGTTTAGGGTTAGGGTAATGAGTAGGGTTAAAGTAAGACGAATAAAACATTAATCTGTGCAGCGAATAAAAACATCGCTTCGATGAGCTGTTCATATACCCAATCCGTTGCCACCCCCCCCCCCCCCTCCCAAACAAAAACAATTATCTCGTAATTTCTCCTTCTCCCTTTTCCCCTCTTTACTCATGACATTTCCTTTTTGATGAAACTCCAGAATACCCAAATATTGACGCAGATAAACACGCGTTAGAAACGTCAGAACTAATTAAGTCCCGGTGCGAAAAACGATACGACGGAAATCCGACATCAGATGCATGTACATTTCGCCAATATTCTTCGCAATTTCATTATTAGCAAACTGCTGATATCCTTCTAATGGCCGGTGTTAATCGTCTAGACTTGTGTATTTGTTTAGTTGGTTGTTATGGCAAATTACAACTTTTCTGATGAATATTAAATATTGTCTTCTATGTTCATGTATGTGCAAATTATTAGGACAATTCCTATTTAATAGGAATTTCAGTTAAAGGGATAGTACGGTTCTGATAAACTGTATTTGGGTACCAAAACTTGCACAATATCATTACAAACTAATGATTAGAACACCGCCATGCCAGAAATGGATGCAATCTTACAAACGGCTAAGTAATTGAACAATCATTATTATTTAAAAAGCAGCCGTTAAAACACAAGATTGCGCTCTCTAAAAACATATTGGTTTTAACCATTTCTAAAAAGAAAATACTGATTTAATAGAAAGATCATCAACAACTATTTAGAAACCTCTAAGTATATTTTCGAAAAAGTGTAGGCATTTTCTAAATATTGTTCTTTATCGGCATAATGTGGGTCCCACATTTATTCCAATCGGATAAATTTATTGATATTTTAGCTGTTTCTGTACCGATTTTGATCAAATTTGGTTTTATTTATTTGTTTTAAACCACACGCTCTATATCCCTCTAAAATGAAGTTAGACATTAATACTCTATTAAAGTAGTATATAGACTAAGCGAGACGAATGTCAATTTAATTCAAATAGACATTCGTCGCGTTTTGTCTACTTTGATAAATTATGATTAATTTCTACCTTAGTTCATTTTAACTGAAACAAATGTACATGTTTTTAATTCAGATAATGACCAGCCTATGGTTGAGCATAAGAGTAGCGTGGTCGGACTGATTGGGGGCACACCTTATGCATGTCTTTATTTTTCTTCACATACCGTATTCCTCCATAACGTTTTAAATTGATTGGGTCAAATTATTGGGAGTCACTTGCCCCCTGAACCCCCCACCCCCCCCCCCCCCACCCCACCCCCTCCCATGTAGATACGCCACTGTGGTTGAGGACTGAGAAACTTATTCATAATCCGTTAATATGGTTATTGATGTCTTATTCTTCAACGAAGACATACCACAAATCTAGTGAACTATATGTTCTTTTGAATCGCATTTTATTTTGTTTTGCAATTTAAAGAAAGCGGAAATACGCTGTCATATCAAATTTGCCGATACTGTGTATTTCTTCTTCCTGTTTTCGTTTTTGCCTTATCATCTTCAACGGTTTATTTACATTTGGAATGGAACCTGATATAGGTTACTATGGAGCATTTAAAGCATTAGAGATTTGTTTGTATTTGATGCCATGTCAATTTTCTAAGAAGATTTTACTCAGTTTGTAGACGGAATATTTCATGTAAAAACAAACAACATGATTTTGGCCGGAATTTAAAAGAAGCCCATAGAAGGGAACTTGGCTTTATTTGCAAGTTTCGAAGTTTCTAAATTTCGCATGTAATACTCTGTCTAAGATGTTAAATTTATTAATTTCAATTTGTTTCTTATATTTGGCTTCACTAATGCTAATAATAGACTATCAGATATGATTTTGTTTTAACCCTTCATTGTATTTTATTTGTCAAATTATAATTTGGATATAAAACAAATAAATGGATTGAAATGAATGAAAGGAAAATAATTTGTATTTCCCCTCCTACAGATGATCCTGCCTTCGATTTACCCTTAAAGTGAGGCCTGTAAAGTTTCTAACTCCACGAAAATTACTTGGAGCTTCCTCGTTTCTCTTCTATACCGTGTTGTTTAGCTAATGGTAAGAGAAGAATAAAATAGGGTTAGATTTTTTTTAATGCCCCTTTAGTATGACGATATCTATCATTCAGCTCAAAGGCGTTAACAAACGGTCATAAACCTCATAAACGTCCGTTGTAAAAGCTGACGCATATTTTCGCTTTTTTAACCAGGAAAACAGTGTTCTTTTTCAACGAAACTTTCACACATCATTCGGACATATCTTACAATGATTTTGGTACAGGATTGACGTCTCAAATGTCATTTTGGGCAATATCTGATTACAGGCCTCACTTTAATCTGTGTAATTTACTATTTCCCCAATGTCCCATTTTAATCATAAAGATCTGTTGTAGGTTAGCACAAATTTAACATTATAAAGGAAAGAGCAGGGTTG